>BOSO01004756.1:12180-23396 GCA_018403395.1 Gorsachius goisagi
CACAGTCCTCCTCTCCCCACACATTGGGAAAGGCAGGATTTTCTCCAGCTGACCACCTGTAATTCCAGACTGGATAAAGGCTAACTAGGGAAAACACCAAATCGATCACCAAAAACTGTCGTGTATGTTTTCGTTCCCACTGCTGCCCTTTGCCATCTGGATTTTGATCTGGGGACCTGCCAGGTACCTTGGTAGCACCAGCCTTAGCTACAGGAAGTAGAGAGAAGTAGTTAAATAGCCAAAAGACCCCCTCAAACAGCACTGCTCTGCTCTGAGCACGAGAGAACAGATCCTCATTTTTCTCTTCTTCAGCCCCTGATCCATTGTGCTTGGGTTCATAGAATCATAGAATCACTTTGGTTGGAAAAGACCTTTAAGATCATCGAGTCCAACCTTTAACCTAACCCTGCCATCCACCTCATCTACCCTTCTTTTAAATACCTCCAGGGTTGAGGACTCTACCACCTCCCTGGGCAGCCCATTCTAGAGCCTGACAACCCTTTCGGTGAAGAAGTTTTTCCTAATGTCTAGCCTAAACCTGCCCTGGTGCAGCTTCAAACCATTCCCCCTCGTCCTATCATCTGTTACCAGGGAGAAGAGGCCGACCCCCACCTCACTCCCCCCTCCTCTCAGGCAGTTGTAGAGGGCGATAAGGTCTCCCCTCAGCCTCCTCTTCTCCAGGCTAAACACCCCCAGCTCCCTCAGCCGCTCCTCGTATGACTTGTGTTCCAGACCCCCCACCAGGTTCAAGGCATGGCCTCAAGCCCTGGGGTGAACTGAGACCATGGTGTCAGAATCTGCTTCTTCAAGTGCTGCTTGGTGCATACTGGAAGGGAAAAGACTGATGCAGGGAGGTATGCTGGCTTCCCAGGGCAAAGCTTACCTGGCAGGAGTCAATTTTCCCCTCCAGATAGCCAGCACACATCATCCTTTCTGTGAGGACGTGGCTGTAGAGGCTGGAGCACAGCGTCTGGTCCAGCAGCTCCACTGTTGCTTTCTGCAGGAACTCGGGTTTCACCACTAAATGAGAAAGATGGGACCATAAGCTCACGGCAGGGAGCCTCACACAGGACCAGCTCCCCAGGTTACAGCCCAGGAGCACAGCCTAACTTCCCTTCCCTGGTGCCTCCCCACCATGCCTCCCCTGCCGCCTGCCACCCTTTGCTTACGGAAATCGTCCTTGAGGTAGCCCCAGCCGGAGATGAGGCACTTCTTGCTGGTGGGAAAGTGATGCCCAGCGTCTGGCAGGCACACAGGCTGGATGTACTTGGTGAAGGTCACCGGTCTCTTCAGCTCCAGCACAGCCACATCGTAGTCAGCCGTGTCGGTGTTGTAGGAGGGGTGCAGGATGATCCGTGCAATGTCCATTTTCACTGCGCCGCTGTCTAAGCCTCTGAGGGAGGTGGTCCCTGTGTAAGCTGCCCACATGGCTGGGTCCTGAAACCTGGAAGAGAGAGAGCCAGGACCGTGAGCCTGCAGTCACAGCATCACCCTGCAAACCAGAGCCGCTTGGTGCGGGTGGTGCTGCCTCCTGCCCCTCCTGCCACCCGCTCTGGGACAGGAGCTCCCTGGGGCTTAACCTGGTAGGGGAAGGAAACCAGGCATGATGGGGCAGTGTGGCAGGGTAGAGCTTACTCGGTAAAGCAGTGAGCGGCAGACACCAGCCACTTCTCTGTGAGGATTGCGGCACCACAGAAGTGCTCGTTGTTCTCTCGCAGGCTGACTTGCCATGGGAACTCCCCTCTGGATGCCTCTGAGCCTCCGACTATCCTGGCGGCAGTCTGCATGGCAGGGCGGCTCCCACAGTCTGAAAGGGAGGAGAGAGCCACTGCATCAGGATCCTGCCGGCTGCACCCCAGCAAAGCACTCTAAAGGGCAAGTGGGAAAAGCTGCTTCAGCTTTGTGCATGCTCCCAACACATGCTCAAGCAGCAGGACATTGCCAGGGATGTCACAGGGCAGGCTTGGAAGGCACAGGCTTGGAAAAGAGCACTGCAAAGCACTGGCCCATCACAACATCCTCCCTGAAGCTTCTAAAGCAAGAAATTCTGGAGATGAATCTCTTGGCTAGTTTTACAAGGTCAGCCTCTGCCTCATGATCTGCTCCCAGCAGCTTGTGGGCATGAGGCACCTGCCCAGCACGCCAGCCCACCAGGAAGGTGGGCCTCGTCACAACCCTTTGGGGGACCAAGGCATTCCCAGGGTACAATTCCCCTCGTCCTGATGCAGACATCTATTGGCCTGACAAGTTGTGCTGTGTCCTTGGCTCTCTTCGGTGCCCAGAAGCCCGGTGCTGTTACAGCTGTCAAGGCCTGAAGCAGTAGGTTGTGGCCTATGCCCCATGTCCAGGAGACCTGCTGCGAGAGACTCACCACAGCCCCTTTCATCAGAAGCATCAGCGCAGTCTTTTTGGCCGTCGCATTCAGGGTTTTCTTTCCGCACGCAATGGGTGTGGAGGCAAGTGAATGTGTCTCCAGGGCAGCTCCCTGGGGACAGCAAGGCTTAAGTCACTCGTGTCTTCTGCAGCCCTCCCAGCAACCGTCCCCTGGCTTCCCCACGGGCAACCACCCTGGTGGTCTTTTCGCTCTGCTCCCTGGCAGTGCCCGCATCCCTGCAGGATGGAGCCGGGAGCGGAGCTGCAGCTCTTGTTGAGCTTGCAGGGGAAAGGGGTGCAGGGCCTGGCCCTGGACCACCAGGCTATGAACAAGATGGGGCACAATCGCCTCTTGTACCTGCACCCAGGCCACCAGTGAGGAGGAGGCTGCAGGTCAGGCTGCAGAGTGCAGCCAAGGGCGCTGGGGCAGATGGCTCCTGCTGCTGCCTGGCTCTTACCTGATTTCAGTCCAGGTCTGGGGGGAGAAACCTCAATGGGACCTGTGATAAAGCGGAAGGAATGGGGGTTAGTGAGGGAGTCCCAGTCAGGGGCATGGGATCTGCGTGCTCATGGGGACTGTGCTGCTCCCGGGCCAGGGCTGGCAGAGGCTTTGCTTCATCTTTCCCTCCTGCCTGGCAATCACCAGCAGTGAGCTCCTGGCCCAGTTCCCTTCCCGGGGCCCTCCCTCAGTTTGCTCTACCGCAGGCACTGTGCACCGCGGAAGAGCAGCCATCTACAAGCCCTGCTGGGGTGATCCCAGGGGCAGAGAAATTCCCAAGCACCAGGACAGTGAGCTGCCTCCCAGAAGCAGGTTTCAAGGCTGAAGCTACGCAGGGCTGTTGCCTAAAGCCACAGGGTGCCTGTGTACCCTCCATTTGGGCTGCACAAGGCTCCCAAAGATCCAGGGACCCTGCCCATGGTTGCAGGGAGTTCTGAGGGAGCTGCAGAGGAACCCACACCTCCATGTTTTCCAGGAACGTGGGTTTTTTTATATCTGCTGGAGCTGGAGGCCTGCAACTCCACAGTCACTGAAGGGAAGGAGAATGTCTAGTTAGGTGGTTTCAGAGAATAATTCAAATATGAGAAATATCTACCTAAGCAGGAATTATTGGTACAACTCTGAGGACTGCCTGAGGGCTGCTGCACACTTGTAGGTACAAACAAGCCAGCAATTAACCTCCTGAGGATTGATCTCCTGTCCCTCAGGCTCCAGGTGCTGCAAGAAAAGCCAAAGAAGCTGCAATTTATGCTTTAGGCTCTGTTGTTGCTGTGGACCTCCTAAGCTGCTCTTGTGGGGCAGAGAGCAGCAGGACAGCAGTAGCCTTGGAGGGGGACCTGGGGACTCCCCACGAATGTCCCCGCTGTTCAGCAGCCACCAAGAGCTAGGCATGTTTCTGCTGCTGTTTTGTGAAGCTGGGAGCCAGGCAGAGCATCCTTAATTGATTTTCTTGGGTGCCTGGCAGCACCTCCATTTCTAACATTGCTGCTGGGCGTGAAGCCTTGACTGGGCACCCAGAGCCAAAGCCCTGCGGCGGTTTGGCTGCCTGAGACACGGTTTGTGGTTTTGCCAGTGTGACCTTTGGTGCTAGCAGCACCAGCACAGGGCCCCTTGCTCTGGCTGCCCGGCAGCTGCGGGAGGAGCGTACCTGTAAGAGAAGCTGAGGATATCGTCCCATAGGCAGCCAGGGAGAGACCCTGCTCGTGCAGGGCAGCCGCCAGCCCGTGCCTGAGAGCTTCCTCCTCCATGGTAGAGCTCAGGGGCTGGGAATCCTGGGGGGCAAAGCGGAGGCGGAAACGGACGATCACGCTCGAATTGCCATTCCTGCTGGAAGACAGAATTAATGGGTACATTGGGTCCATGCTAGCTGCCTACAGGGAACTCAAGGGAAGCAAAACTAATTCCTAATAATTCAAAGCACAAGTTTCTCTGGAGATGTGCTCTGGGTTGAAATGGTCATTTGCATTTTTTTCTTTGGCCCAAAGTTCAGCTTTGATTGAACAAAGCTGTTTTCTTCTGCCTTTCTGACTGCATTTCCAAATGAAAGCATCCAGAATATTGGTGTGATCCCAGAAGAAAATCCAGCCCTCACCAGAAAGCAGTTTCTCTGTGTACTAGGTTTGAACAAGAACACAAGTGGGCTCACCTTCTTGGTGGAGCTTGTCAGAATGCCCTGATACATGAGCTGCACGGGTTTCAGCGAGAGCTGCCCACACTCACCTGTAGCCCAGGATGGTGCAACCAGTGCAGCTCCAGTCCAGCTGGGAGTCCTGGAAACTGGACAAAAACTGCAAAGCAAAGAACGATGGTCACACGCTTACCAGGCAGAACGTGGGGAGATGAGACTAGATGATGCCTGGGATTTTGCAAGGAGCTGGAGCACCTTGTCTTGTCTCTGCAGGCAGCAGGAGCACCTGCATCCAGCTCATGCGTAACCCTTTTCCCAACCTGGCTCAGGGCATGAGGCAGCACATCCCTTCTTTATGCCTTCCCACCACCTCTCTTTTGCAAGGAACAGATCTGGGCACACATTTCCCACTCGGCAAATGCCTCTTAGGGCCCTGATGGGGCCTCTCAAAGTGCAGCTCAGCCCCATGGTGTACACTGCTGATGTTTAAATCCCTGTTTTCCTCCCACCCTCGGCATCCAGATTCTGCTGAATGAGGACAGTCGAGCTGGGCCCTGGGGAACCGCCACAAGTCTTTCCCTGGCAAGCCCAGCTCAACTCACCAGCTTCTCAAGGGCAGGCGTCAGCACCCTGTAGTAGTCTGAGTTCTCCATCTGCAAGCTGCTGTTGAATGTGATTCCTTGCAGCTCCACCGTGTGCTCAAAGCTGGTCTCTCCCGAGGTACGACAGGCTGCCAGAGAGGGAAGGTGTCTGTCAGAGGCACAAAGGACACGCAGAGGTCTGGGGCCATGGCTGGACCCAGCTTTCCTCGCTGTCCACTTTGCAACATGGGTCTCATCATGTCCCTGAGCAGCTTGACTTGGTCTGAGCAGCTTGACTGGCCCTGACCTACCTCAGGCTGCCCTGGGGGTGCCCCATGGCCATGCTGGGCTAACCCCGCACACATGCAAAAGCAGAAATTAGCATTAAACTAATTGAAAATGGTGGATTTTTGTCAAGCCTGAAACAAAAGTTCATGAACAGGTGGGTGCAACCTGGCAGTGCAATCCCAGATTGGCCCCATCCTTGCACTGACAGGCTGGGGAAAGGCACCAGAGGCAGCAGGAGGGAGGTGGGAGAGGCAAGGAGACGGTGGTCATGCAATGGTCAGTGGCTGCAGGAGGTTGTGATAGGAGATGGCTGGGGCAGCGAGGGACAGTGACAGGGAATTTCGGAGTTGCAGGGAGAGATCAGAGATGAACAGAACACACGAGTCATGCAACACTGAAGCTAAAGTGCTCTAAAATCAGATATTCAGAACGTGAGCTGACTACAGCCCTCGCAGTCTGTGTGTGTATATGGGGCGAGCTAACCACATTTTGTCCTCAGCAGAAGGCTTCTGGGGGTTTTTGCCATCAGGACCGTGAGCTGTGCAGACCATTTCTTTTTTTGGAGCAGATAAACTGAAAGAACGCACCCGGCTACACACTCACCCAACAGGATGCCCAGGTAGAGGGCTGTCACGCTGCCCACCACGGCAGCAGCAACCGTCACTTTCCAGCAGCTGGCCCTCCGTCCCCTTCCCTGGGTGCCTGGCATGGGCTTTAGCTGGTCCATGCTCTCTGAGCAGCTCTACAGATGGTCTCTGTGATTAAAAAGAAGAGGAGGAAAAGGACAAGACTGGGATGAAATGCGACACGCTGGCTATGGTTACTCCAGGAGCTCCAACCAGTGCATTATGACAAGAAGTAAAAGGATGGACACACACTGCGTCCCCTGGACGTGCCTCAGGCTACAGCCAGGAGATTTTACCAGTACATCCAGGTTGTAGGACCTGAATGCATCAACCATGGTGGCCCCTCCCTGCCTGGTTCCCCTTCCCTTTCTTCCTACGAGGCCACCACTAGGCATGGCCATATCCCTTGTGAGTACGAACCAGCCTGTTGCCTCCATCTCCATGCTCTGCAGAGGTGCTTTTGGTGACACAAGCTCTGGTTGAGTCCCCAGCCCCAGTCTTGGGTTCCAACCAGGACAGCACACAGTACCTGCTCTTCAGTCCCCTGCAGTCCCCCAGGCTTGATTTAGCAGCAGGGTTTCAAGGTCCTACCACCTATAATGCCAGGGTGAACTGGCACACCAGCTCATAGCACGGGGTGCGTATGGATCGGGTTTGGCATCTTGGCTTGCTCTTTCTGCCTCAGACATCACCCCAGTAAAGATCCTAAAACCAACCAGTGTCACTGGCAGATGCTCTGGTGCTCAGGAGTCGTGGAGCTGCAGTAGCAGGTAGAACATATAAGTTGGAAAGCACAACATTTTTATCAGAGTAATCTTATAGGCCTGCAAATAACAAGGCTAGACTGCAGTCACATCCTTAAATATGAAACTGCAATCTGAATAGAGCACTATGGAGAGAGACCTGCCTGGGACTCTGGCTAGTAAACGTTCCAAAGCCAGCTGGTATTGAAAACCTTGGCTGCTTCTACTGGACCATTCTGACCTGGCTACTGAAATGCTGACACTGGGCTACTTATATTCCCATGGTGTATCTTACGTGGATTAAAACTGGCTAAGTAATAAACTTCATCCCATAGTTGTTTATGAGGCAGGTTCCAGGGTGAGGTTTTATGGATAAGTTATATATATTATAAGTACTTCTTTCCTTTGAGGGTGCCCGAGCCCTGGCCCAGGCTGCCCAGGGGGGCTGTGGAGTCTCCTTCTCTGGAGATATTCAACCCCCACCTGGACGCTGTCCTGTGCCCCCTGCACTGGGTGAGCTCCGGAGGGCCCTGCCAGCCCCTGCCATGCTGGGTTCTGGGATTCTGTGATATAGCCCAATGCTATTCCATATTTTTGCAAGAATTGTGAAAGAAATATAAAAAACCACAGTCATTAAATTCAGTGGATGACAAAACTCACTACAGTGTTTAGCAAAGAGCTCCCAGTGTCTGGTAATGCAGAGCAATTAATATGTGCTTTAATTACAGCTACGCTACTATCCTGATGAGCAGTTTCTCCTTCTCTGTGGCCAGCACTGGCACTGGCGCCTCCAGTACTTTGCTTCAAGTGGTACAAACATCCTGTGTGGGACCCAAAGCTCCTTCATGTGATCTTTCCTTCCTCCTGAGATGAACTCAGTGGCCTCTGCTAGACTGGTTCCAGTATGCCAATGCTTTTCATGCACTGAAGATGCTCAGGCGGGATACAGCACTCCAAATGTGATCTCGAAAGTGCCAAAAATAAGGCACTTACCTTGTTTTTCTGTTTGCAGTCTTGCCAGTACCAGCCAGCTTGTGGTTGGCCGCCTTTTGCACATCACCAACAACTGGATATTGGTAGGAATGAAACAGCCTGGGATACCCTGCTTTAGCCACAGTCATTCCATCAGCCATGTTAGTTTTTGCAAGAAACCCAACAAGACAAGAAGGGGCACTGATTCCCCCAGCTCTAAAATGTATGAACTTACAGGTAGGATGAAGACACACAACCCTTCCCTTCAGACTGGCACACAAAAGTCTATCTAAGGCCATTCGCTTGGTCAGGGTTGGAATACGTGGAAGTCCAGCCTTCTTGGCCAAAGGTCCAAAGTTCCTCAGCTTCAGAGTAAGTTTTTTGAGAATGCAACCTCCAGCTGCTGGGCAACTTCCGATGTCCAGGTCCAGCCAGAAGAACCTTGGCAAGGCAAATTCACCTCTCAAACTCGCTCTGCCTAGATACCAACAGCTTCAAGAACATAAAACCCACTCAGCTTTTCCTTCCTCAGTCCCACACTCTGACCTGCCCAGGGACATCTCGTCCGGTCGCTTCTGCACCAGCCACTTCCCACCAGTTCAGAAGATGCTGTGAGAGGTTGGGTTGGAACAGCAGCCACTACTGATGCTGTAAGTCAGGCAGTGACTTCAGCAAACAGGGAAGCTGCGGAGGAACAGCCTTTTCTAATGCAAATGCATCTAGCAATGAAAGAGAAAGGGGGAAGAAAGGGACCCAGGGAGCAGCAGCAGTTTCAGAAGAGCTTTTCAGTCTTTTCCAAGAGGCGTCAGCAGCTCTTTAAACTGAAGCTTCTAGATAAGAGATTTTCAAAAGTCACTTCTTTGTGAGGCAGCAGAGAGAAAGGGGAGAGGAATGGAGAATCTGTCCAAGATGCTGCTTTTTTTTCTAACAGCCCTCCAAATATTCTTTTTCAGCTGTAACGGAGCCTGGCAGAGATAGGCACGTTGGGCCCCTGTGTTTTGCTGACAATATCCCCATTTGACAATTCAGCTCTGGCTAACAGGAGACAGGTAGGGAACCTTTCTTATCCAGTGGTCCCTGTGACCTAAATCCATACCGATGAGCGATCCCTCCTCCGCTCTTTCGGTAGCTTTGGAGTCACCAGCTCTCTTGCAGGATGCTGAACTTGGAAGCTCAAAAATCTAGTCTAGTCCAGATATGTTGACCAGTGGAACCAGTGGTCTTACTAACGACGGACTTTAAAGGTAGGGCAATCGCATCTGAGATAAAAAAAATAACATCACAGACACTATTGGCTATGGCTGGGTGTTATTTTGACAAGCCAAGTTAGACTGAACTAATCTTGGCTGCATATAAAAAGTCATACTACAATAAAAGATACATGGCACCCTCGAAAGAAGGTCACATTCTTGATTGTACTGGCATTTTAACTGGAAAAAATACAGTATTTAGAGACAGAGAAGCCTTCTACTTCCCCAAATAGTCAAAACTCGTCATCTTTGCTCTCCCTTTTAGCATAAGGAAAGTTTATTTTCTTTTGGTGTGAGTGGCGCAAGTTAAAAAAAATAAAAATACATGTAAATGGAACGCCCATCTTCAAGAGCAAAAGAGAGACTGAAATTTTTGTGCCAGAAGAGAAAGGATAAAAACATAATGGAGATGAGTAGCAAGGAGCTGTATACATTGAAAAACATTGTTGCATGAGATCAGATGAGTGAAAAGTAAATTTTTTTGGTGGGGGCAGAAGTTAGGACAGTATTAACAGTCAGAGGAGCATGAGTTTCTCATATGAATGTTGAGAAGAAAAAGCACAAATGAAAATACGATGCCCCTGATAGCAGCAGGGGGGAACTCGGTGATCTAAGCGAGTCCTTCCAGTCCTATCTTAGTGGGGTTTCCACTCATGGCTCCATTTTAGCAGAGGTGTGTAAGGTGTGCTACAAAGTCAAAAAGAACTGCCCTGTGAAAATAACCATCTCTGGCTGTCCCTAAGGAGCTGCCACGATTCCTGGGAGAGGGCCACCACCTCTGCTCCTCTTCTGGGCAGCTCAGGGTTTGTCTTCTCCACAGCAGTCTGGATTTTGCTCCAGGGCAGCCTTGAGTCATTCCCTAGGAACTCCTTGGGAGATGTGCTTTATTTCCCAACTGGTTCAGAGAGGAAAATGTCAAAATATAAAGTGGAATCATACAAATGTCCATTTATCTGTACTATTTCTTTTAATTAGCCAAACTGTCACTAGCACCCGCTCTTCTCATCAAGGAGGACAAGAAGGTAGCACACGTGTGTGTGTGCACGTGTGTGAGTGCACGTGTGTGAGCATGTGTATGAGAACATGTGTGTGTGCACGTGTGTGTCTGAGCACATGTGTGTGTGCACGCACGTGTGCACTCCTGCAGCGGCTCGGGGCACGTCACGTGCAGCAGCAACGCGGGGACGAGGCAAGACCCCAGGAGGGAGGTCCTGGGGGTCTCCATGCACGGGCACAGCTCAGGCTCCCCATGGCAGGGGTTTCTGTTTCAGTCTGGTGAGCTCCATGGCACGCACACCCCTAAGGCTGGCCCAGAGCACACAGTTGTCCAGCACAAATTGTGGTGGTTCTGGTTTTAGGTAGAAACTGGCTGCTTGTAAAACGCGACAGCTCCTGAGCTTGAAGGGCGATGGTGACCTCCCAGCACCGTGCTGATGGCTACCCAGCAAAAGGGCTTGGATTTTCTTCATTTCCCTCCACGTTTCCCCGGCCTCTTGTCTTCCAGTACTCAGTATTTTTCTTCCTTTGCCTCTGCTGTTTCTTTCCCTTCATGTTTTCACCTCCTGAGGCCTTTCCTTCTGCCTTCCCAACCCTATCCAGCTCCTCACACTTAGGGTCTCCCCCTTCAGCACAGGAACGCTCACTCCCCATCTCACACTGCTATCATAGAATTGTTTAGGTTGGAAAAGACCTTTAGGATCATCAAGTCCAACCGCTTTGCCCCAGGCTCCTCCCTCCTGCCCTTGTCCAGCTTCTCCTGTTCCTGCTCTGCCAGCCCCTAGCAGCAGCCCTGCACCACGAGGACAGGAGCCGAGCCTCTGATCTGTTCACCAGAGGAAAGAAACATGGAAAGAAACACAGGAAAGAAACAGCGGTACCCATGCCTTCAACAGGCAACTTCATTTAAAAATGTGAGAAAACCGTAATGCCCCTAGATGGCAGAGTCCAGGCTGCTCTGGAGTCTTTGTACTGCATTTCTGTATTATAGAATCACAGAATCGTCTAGGTTGGAAAAGCCCTTTAAGCTCACCACAGAATCACAGAATCGCAAGGGTTGGAAGGGACCTCAGGAGATCATCTAGTCCAACCTCCCTACTAAAGCAGGTTCTCCTAGAGCATGTTACACAGGATCAAGCCCAACCCACCCCCAAACCCTGGCTCTCAGCACCACCTCTGCCCAGCTTTTAAATCCCCACAGGAGGGCGATTCGACCCCTTCCCTAGGCAGCCCCTTCCAGCCCCTGACAGCCCTTTGGGGA
>BOSO01004760.1:0-48607 GCA_018403395.1 Gorsachius goisagi
GCTGCACCATGTGGAAATTATGGACCCATGTGGAGCAGTTCCTGAAGAACTGTAGCCCGTGGGAAGGACTCACATTGGAGAAGTTCATGGAGGACTGTCTCCCGTGAGAGGGACCCCATGCATGAGCAGAGGAAGAGTCCTCTCCTGAGGAGGAAGAAGCGGCAGAGACAACATGTGATGAACTGACCCCAACGCCCATTCCCATCCCCCTGTGCCACTGGGGGGAGTAGGTAGAGAAACTGGGAGTGAAGTTGAGCCCAGAAAGAAGGGAGGGGTGGGGGGAAGGTTTTTAAGATCTAGCAGTTTTTCTCCTTTCTTTTTCTGATTTTGATTGATAATAAATTAATTTTTTTTCAAGTTGAGTCTGTTTTGCCTGTGATGGTAACTGATAAAATGATCTCTCCATGTCCTTATCTCAACCCACAAGCTTTTTGATTTACTTTTCTCCCCTCTGTCCAATTAGAGGGGAGTGATTGAGCAGCTTTGGTGAGCCCCTGGCGTCCAGCCAGGGTCAAACCACCACAATTCCCCACCACCTCAGTGATGGAGTCCTCAGGTGTCTCAGATGAGTTTTGTGGTCTCCAGTTCACTTCATTTGGGCCTCTCTGCCCTTCATATCCAAACTTTGGTCTCCCAGGGGCACAGGTACGACCAGCACAGCTTGACATTCAGTTTCCTGAAAGCTCCAAAGGAAGATAAATCCACCAATTTTGCTACTTCTCATGCTCTGAGGAAGACCAGGGTCCCATCCTGGAACAGTCAGAGTCCTCAGACGCATGCTGGCGTGCTCGTGACACGGAGATGTGAGAATCAGTCCACGGCGGGGCGGGGGGGAAGTCACGGCAAGGGCACCCTACCCAAGGGATGGCATTGGATGGTCTTGGAGGATGCTGGTTCCCAGCACAAGCTCAGCCCAGCTCCAGCGTTTGGAAGGTGAGCTCCTGCTTGCGCCGCAGCCAGCCTGGCCCCGCGGTCGCCCACTCGGCTGTGAGTGCTCGTCCACATGTGTTCCGCCAGTGCCGCTGTGATCACCCGCACGCTTCCCAGGCAACAGGGATTTGGAAGCAAAACCACTATTAGCTGACAAACATTGGGGCAATATTTGTCTTCCGTGGGAGTTGAATAAGCCCATGCGCCTCATCCTTAGGTGGCTGCCGGCTGCTGCTGAGCTTGGATGGGTTGCAGAGCCCTGTCCCTGCCCAGTGAGAGCCCAAAAGCGCCTTCAACTGGCAGGGGGGGGGGGGAGAAGGGCGTGTCCCCCTGCCATGAGCAGTTCCCCAGCTCCCCTGATGTATCCATTAGGTATCAGCCACTTGGGGGTTACCTGCGTGGACCAGAGTGACATTCCTTGGCCTCATGAAGGACAGCCAGGCTCTTTGGAGGAGTATTTCTTGATTTATGTCCTTCTGATGACAGGTTGGAGAGGGAGGGCAGCTTCACCCCATCACACCAAGGGTGCAGGAGCAGTTGTCTGACTCCTGAGCAGGGGATGTTGCTTTCTGGGTGCTTGTTGGGCACAGCTGGAAGTGCCAGCGCCGCCTTCTCTGCCAGGCTTGCGCATCGTGGTTGCCCCTGCAGCATCCTCATCAGTGGGTCCGGAGAGCATCCCCTCGCAAGGAGGCTTGGCTGGCAATCTCAAGGCCAGCTGAGGGTGACCCCTGTCTTTTAGGGCCTTTGGGTGGTGCGGTCCCCAAGAGCGGCTGCAGGGAGGCTCGGCGTGGGCTGACCCCCTGCCCCATCGCAGCCACGGCCATCGCCTGGCAGGGCCCTGGTCCCCTGGACCCTGACCCTCTGGCTCAGGCCCTGACCTGCTTCACCGCTGTGGGTTTGCTGGGTGGTCACTGGGCTGTGTCTGACCCTGGTTACTGTCCCCACACCTGATCCTGGCCCTGGCTCATGGATTCACCTTCCTGGCTCGGCCTTGGACCTGTCTCATCACCAGGGGCTTGCCTGACGTCCACGACTCTTGGCTGAACCCAGCTGCCAGGCCTGCCCCGGTGCCTTGCTCGGTGCCGTGGGACAGACCCCCATGGACGAAGCCACTGCCCTGCCAGCCACGTTAGCCCTCCCGCACTGCGCCCTGGCAGTACGACACTGAATTATTTTCCTTTGACCTGTGATGCAAAAGGGATCTAGAAATGAGCCAAAACCTTACTTTACAGAACATACCAGGTGAATAAAGCAGGGCTTGCACACCCGGCTAGGAGCTCCTGCTCTGCTTCTGGCTGGTTTTGCAGCTGGGGGGAGGCACGCTTGGGAAGCCTGGCTTTCCCCTGCTGTCAAGGGTGGGGACGGGGAGTCAGGCAGTGCCTCTCGCATGCCCTGCTCAGCACCCAGCGCCTCCCCGGGCTGTAGGCTGGGCGCTGGGCGCTGCACGCTTGCTAGGAAAAGAGC
The DNA here is from genome assembly GCA_018403395.1 of Gorsachius goisagi. Taxonomy (NCBI): domain Eukaryota; kingdom Metazoa; phylum Chordata; class Aves; order Pelecaniformes; family Ardeidae; genus Gorsachius; species Gorsachius goisagi. Next base: position 2,395 of record BOSO01004760.1, read on the forward strand.
AGTTGCCACTCCAAAGAGCAGAGGTGGGAATACCTGTGTTAGAGGTACTGAGGAAAGGAACTGAAGAGCTCAAGGCTTTGCGGCCACAGAGGATGCTCAGGGAGAGGCATCAGAAACACAAAGAGCCCCAGACGCCTTCTCCTGCTGCCCCACTGAGGGGTCGTTGCTTCTTCAGAGACTTCTGAGATTGTGTTGGGCTTGTCCCACCTTGAATCCCGTCCTTCTCTTTGCCAACACAATGCTCCGTGGCAAGGAGGTCCACAGTTTCCTCACACATTTGTGTGGACAAAGCCAGCCTTTTGCATGCTCTCAACCTTCTGCATGGCAGCTTCTTTGCTGGCTTAGCCCCTGAGCTGTGAGACAGTGAATAACTATTGCTGACTTCTGTCCTGTCCTCCGTCTGAGCCCCAGGGACCCTGCGGGAGCACATCCCAGCCACCAGACAGCATTTGACTTTTCCGATGGGACAGTTCCCTGCAATTATTTTCTTTTCCGCAGAACCAAGTCTTTCGTATTCCGGAATCTGTGACAAAAACGAGAGCGCAGGATGGGCTGCAGTCTGGTCGATGCTCACACCCCACAAGCAGCATGACGGCTTCCACGGAAGGTGCCAGGGCCACGCCAGAGCCGGTGCCAGGAGGTGCCCTGCGCTCCCCTGACCACCTCCCCATGCCGGCCGACCCCCTCTCTCCCACTCTGCTCCCATGAGACTCCAGGAGGTCCAGCCCTGGGCTGTACGGCAGCAGGCGAGACAAAACCCTTCCAAACTGGCTGACGCTGAGCAAGCCATGTGGGAGACGAGGAGCCTGGACTGAGCGGGAAATGGCTCTGTCCCTCCCCAACAGCGAACGCCTCGGTCATCACAGCCACTAACAGATGTAGTCCTACTGCAGCCACCTTGTCCTGCGATACCGCAGTAGCCAAAAAAAAGGATGAATAATAAAACCGGTTTTATGCATCCCCTCCGGCAGTTGGGCACGCACTCGCACCCAGAGCACAGCAATCTCCTGGTAGGCAAGGGGCTCAGCGCTAGCAACGCCCCGGCTGGGCTGGCGAGGGGGGAGTCACCGGCCAGATGGATTCAGGCAGGCAGCTGCCAGGCAAGCCCATGGCTGGATAAAGAGAGGTGCAGGAGCGGATCGGTAGGCAGAAAAGCACTAAAGCTCCTTTCATGGTTCATCTGTAGTGCAATAAATACGCCTCTCGCCGAGAGCGGAGAGCGTGGCGCCCTGCGGAGTGTGGGAGTGCGAGCAATGTTCCTTTGGCATAATCTATACGGAGGGCTGGGATGGTCCCTGATAATGAAGCCAATGGCTTTTGCCTCCCATGCTTCCAAAGCCAGCCGTGGTGCACTGCGAGCTGAGATGGGCAGAAAAAGGGCGGATCCCAGCCCCACGGAGCCAGTGTTTCGGGGGCACGGGTGCACTGTGCTTCCACTTCTGAGAATTCTTTGTACTTAAAACTGAGCCTTTTCTCCAATATTCACAAAAGGGGCATTTCCATGCCAAGAACAATCCAAATCATGCGGAAAACTTTTAATTTTTGTTGTTTAGCCTCTCCCTAGTGATTAGCAAAAAGGGCCGTTTTTAAGGAAAATATTTGCAACATTTTGCAAATGTGTTGTGGAAGGGGGCTGGTTCCTGCACCGGTAATGAAGAGCGCGAAGCCGGGCAGAGAGCGTTTCCCCGTTTCGTTGCATGCATTGGTCGCTCTTGGAGTGGGAAAAAAGAGACGCACATGGCTGTGAAGGCAAGCAGAGAGATAAACCTGCAGGGACAGAACACTTTGTGAACGGACAGGTGAGGGACAGAGAAGGGGATAAACAGGGTGGAATCTGGGCAAAGTGTGTGCGAAAGCGGTGGTCGACCAGGATAGAAAAATACACGGAGGGGCGGCAAACTGAACACTGGAGGAAGCCCCATCCACTGAACCCCTTCCTCACGCCCGAGGCTTCACCTTGTCCCGTCTGGGGCAGATTGTGGTCTGTCTGCAGTGCCCAACAGCCCCAACACCGGCCATCTCTATGTCTATAGGTTATTTACTGCAGGGTCTGCTAGGGAGGGGAGCACAAGCTGCCCCACACCGGGCATAGGCTCTCCCAGTGGGGTCACAGAATCACAGAATTGTTTGGGTTGGAAAAGCCCTTTAAGCTCACCCAGCCCAACCGTTCCCCTAACCCTGCCATCCCACCACTAAACCCTAGCCCTAAGCACCTCCTCTGCCCAGCTTTTAAATACCCCCAGGGATGGGGACTCGACCCCTGCCCTGGGCAGCCCCTGCCAGTGCCTGACAGCCCTTGTGGGGAAGGAATTTTCCCCAGTGTCCAACCTAAACCTGCCCTGGCACAACTTGAGGCCATTTCCCCTCATCCCATCACCCGTTCCCTGGGAGCAGAGCCCGACCCCCCCCGGCTCCCCTCTCCTGTCAGGCAGCTGTAGGGAGCAATAAGGTCTCCCCTCAGCCTCCTCTTCTCCAGGCTGAACACCCCCAGCTCCCCCAGACGCTCCCCAGCAGCCTTGGGCTCCAGACCCCTCCCCAGCTCCAGTGCCCTTCTCTGGACTCGCTCCAGCCCCTCCGTGTCCTTCTGGGAGCAAGGGTCCCAACTCTGAACCCAGCATTCGAGAGCTGACCGAGATCACCAAACGAAGCAGCAGCAGTTGGTGCCTTGGATGTGGGCAGGGTTTGCCAGTCACCACGCCGCTTGTCAGAAGGGTCCCGCAGAGAGCAAGGGGAGCTCAGCCTCTCGCCCCAGTGCACGGGGGCTTCCCAAACACTTTCCCTAAAGTGCTCTCAGTCGAGGTTCAGCGGTGGGCAGGAACCAGACAGCCCTCAAACCCGCCCACCACCCAGCCCTGCTGGGCCCTGGCATTTTATTCATTTTTCAAAATTTCGCTTGGGAAACAGCAGTTAGACTCGAAGTTAATTTTAATGTCAAGGCTCTCATTCCTGGGTTTGCATTGCTGTTATTCTCATTTTGGTAGCATGGCCTGTTGTACACATCCTATCAAGAGAGACATCGCGGTGGGCACAGCCGCCACCGCTACATCCTAATGGAATTGTTTCCCAGTGAAATGCTTTGACACCTGGAACAAGACAGGAAGAAAAGCACACAGCATGCTAATGAGAGGGCCAGCAGTTTTCAATATATTAAATGATGATTTTGAGCTAACACAAGGCTGTTGTGTCAAAGGATTTCATTGAAGCACAAACACTTTGATCCAGGGAATAAGATGTTTCAATCAATGCTAGGTTCAGAATGGTGTAAAACAAACACAGGGATGTGACTGCAACGCAGGAGGAGCTGGAATCCCCCGCCCCAGTGTGTGCCCGACACCTGTTGCCCCGACCTGCTGCTAGGGGGACAGACTCACCGAGCAACGCGAGCTGTGTCCTGGAAAAAGGACAGAAGGGCCACTTTCTTCTGAACTTTATTTGCGTGGTTTATTCTAAAACATGATTTGCGCTTTTGTTTTCCCAACTATTTTTGTTCTGGAATTGCTCAGTTTACAAGGACAGGTTTTTTTTCCCTGGGCTAGGATTCGAGAGGTGATGTTTCCTACTAACGGCAGTTTCCACCTTTCAGCCACCAGCAGGCATGGCTCCTCGCCACCCGCCTCACTGGCCCTTGCCTGCTCATGGCTGGATGAGCCAGGGAGACACCCGGCTCTGGGCCCCCTTTGCACTCGCAACGACTGCGCCCGGGGCTGTGCCCACCTTGCCCTCGACTGTTGCAGAGGTGCCAAAAATCGGCGCTTCCTCCTCTCCCTCGAGGCTGATGCTCTTCGCAAGGGCAGCAGGCATGCGGGACCCTCCCCAGGCTCCTGCCCCAGGATGGGAGCAGCTTCCCGCAGCTGGAGGCTGTTGGGAGTGCTGAGATCCTCTGCGGATCGATGGAGTCATTAGAGAAAACAGCACCTAAGGGAGCCATGATCAGCCTCTGGCTTTCCCTTCGGGCTCTAATTCTGTTCCTTGATCATGGATGCCATGCCCACTCCATCAGGAGGCTGTGGTGTTATCCCGAGTGCGCCTGGAGCTCCCCAGGAGCAGCGCTGAACCCAGCGGCCCATCACTCCTCGCTCTTTCCCACACCATGCGCTGCGGAGGAGCAGCAGGCAGCCTGGGCTCCCCTGCCTGGCATTAGGGCAGCCCTGGCTGCTCTGGCAGCTCATGGAGACCCAGAGAGCCTCCTTCCCGGGCTGCAACGTCACGGCAGCACCGTGCTTGTTCTTCCTCCCAGTGCAAGCAGCAGCTCTGTTACTCCTCCCGTCCTGAGCAATGCCGCACCCACCAGCTCCCGCCCAGACGCCTGCAGCAGCAGCAGGACGGGGTCTCGCTGGGGGGCTTTGCACCAAGCTGGGCCCAGTGAGCTTCCCGTGGCAGCCGGGGTGTCCTGCTGCCCAGCCTCCCTGTCCAGGAGGCAACCCCGGCATTTTCTGTTCCACTGGGTTTTTCATATATATGCTAAGCAGGTAATCCTGGCTGGTAGGCACAGCCCATCCATCTCGCCTCAGCTGGGGAATCCATCCATTTCTTTCTCCTGTTTTGCAGGGTTGTGCCAGAACTTGCTGGCAGTGCTTGGAGTTGGGGAAGTGCCGAGGTGCTACAAATCCGTCATGGGGACAGCACCAGTGTCCTCGTAATGCACACAGGTAGGCAGCACCGCGTTGCTTGGGCACATGCCCAGCCAGCCCCACTCACCTCTTGGGCAGCCAGCAGGCTGGAAGGACAGACTGACTGCACTGCCCAGGGCCCCTCCTCTCCCAGGGACAGCCACCAGGCAGTCGCACCCCACAGAGGTGTCGGACGGGACACCCAGCCTCCGCAACCCCCCTCTGCTCGGCGTGAGGCAGGAGCCCCCGAAGCAGCAGACGAGTGCCGAGGTGTGGAGCCTCAGCAGGGCTTGCAGGGATGCTCTGCGCAGACCCTTCTGATTGCTGCTTTTGAAACATTTGAAACGACACTGAAATAACTAAGTCACCGTTTTCCATCCCGGCAAGAGTTTCTGCGGGGTCTGCTGCTGCGGTGTGCAGATGCTCGCCCCCATGAAGGGCAGGAGCATCATTTCCGACTCCACCTGCAGCAGCGCAGAGGGGCAGCAGCAGGCACACTGCAGCTTGGAGCCACTGCGTCCCAGCTTGGGGGCCTCATCTCCAGGGAAGCCACCTTGCTGCCCTCGGAGGCCTGAGAAGGCTGCGGGCCGTGCCTGAAGCGCCAAGGATGGTGCTTGATGGGTGCCTCAGTGCAAAGCTTTCTTTGGCTCAGCCCATCCCCAGGTGACTCCCACCTTGCTGCTCACCTAGCCCTCTGCAAACTCTCACGGGCTTTGGACCGGGCACTGCTCCTCCGTCAGAGGCTCAGGAGGGACGCTGGGCTCTGCGGGAGCTGCTACCTCTAATGCACCCAACCTTGTGCAGGTAGCAGCAGCCGTCGGGAAATGAACAGACTGGCAGTGAAGCAGAAAAAATGGCTGTCGGTGAAAAACCATGTGTACGTCACCAAAAACGGCAAGAGAATTTAGGAAAATCTGCTTTTCTTTCTTCGGTTTCAGTCTCTCGTTGCTCTCAGTGCCTTGCACGCAAAATGTGCATATAAGGGTTCCTGTGTGTTTTGAAGATTCACAATGAGGGATTCGGTACAAAGGGGAGCACAACGCCCGCTGTGTGTGCCTGGACCAGTCTGTCCCTGCAGGGCTCAGTCCCACGCGTCCCCAGCCACAGGCAGGGCTGCGTCTCAGGGCAAGGTGATGTCCTTGCACTGCTCTGGTGGTGGCCCAGGCGGGACTGGGAGCTGCCCGAGCTGCTGGCTGCTGTCCCTGCACGTCCTCAGGCATGCCAGAGACTCAATGACTTCTCCTCCCCAAATGGCTCCGGGGGGTCAGCCGTTGGCCTCGCCACTCATGGTTCAGTGCTTTCAGCTCAGGGGCTTCACAGTCCAGCTCTGGTTTCTGGGTATTTATCATAGAATCATAGAATGTTTTGGGTTAGAGAGGGACCCCTAGAGGTCATCTAATCCAACCCCCCTGCAATGGTTTGGGTTGGAAAAGCCCTTTAAGCTCACCCAGCCAAACCGTTCCCCTAACCCTGCCATCCCACCACTAAACCCTGGCCCTAAGCACCTCCTCTGCCTGTCTTTTAAATACCCCCAGGGATGGGGACTCGACCCCTGCCCTGGGCAGCCCCTGCCAGTGCCTGACAGCCCTTGTGGGGAAGGAATTTTCCCCAGTGTCCAACCTAAACCTGCCCTGGCACAACTTGAGGCCATTTCCCCTCATCCCATTGCCCGTTCCCTGGGAGCAGAGTCCGCCCCCCCCCCCAGCTCCCCCTTCCTGTCAGGCAGCTGTAGGGAGCGATAAGGTCTCCCCTCAGCCTCCTCTTCTCCAGGCGGAACAAATAACCTGCCTGTGGATTTCATTTACTCCCATTTGTGCATTTTTCACAGTCGTTAGAGTTGAACCCCCATGAATTTCTCCTTCAAGCAGTTTTCTGGTCTCCATCCATTCCCGTACACGCTTGGCAAGCAGTGCCGCAGCCTGGTCCCCACTTCGGGCTGGTTTGAACCTTGTTGCTGTTGGCTCCATTTGGACGCTGGACAATTTTTCCGGGTCTAATCCCTGCATGCGCTGGTGGCAGCAGAACCGCAGCCAGTGTTCAGCTTGCCCGCTGGCCCTGCCCTCGCCTTCCTTCTGCCCCTGCTGCAAGGGCCCAGCTGTTTCGCTGGGAAGGGCAGAGCTTCCCCCACCACACAGGGGGTGAGACCCAGTGGCATCCTGGCCATCGGGAGCTGCCACAGCAAAACCCAGCTCCAGGCCCCTAGACGCAGCAGCTCCAGGGCACAAATGCCCAAAGGTGGCCCAGGGTGCTGAAGTTGGGAAGGCAGCAGCGAGCTCTGCGCCCGGGCCATGCAGCATCGGCAGGAGCTGGGAGCCCTTCGGCTCCCAAGACATCACTGCCTTCCCTGGTGGTTTACAACAGTCTTCCTCCTTCATCCCTAAAATGTGCCTCCCGTGCTTTCTGTGTCTGAAAAATTAAAAAACCCCACACCAACCAACCAAAAGCCATGGTATCTCCACACTGCAGGGAGATAATTAAGGCTAATAACAATCCGTGTTGTAAGTGATTTTAAAAACAAAGCACAGCTATTTCTATTTCTATTAGGCTTTTATTAAGCTTTTATGGGCTTTTATGAAGCTTACAGTTGGCTTTTTTAGATAATTAACTGCAAGCCCCAGCATACAGGATGCCAATGGTGCACCTTCCAACCAGCCATGCTTTCCTGCCCAGCACCAAGTGCCCGCAGCCAGGGGACGCCTCTCCATCCATTGAACAAGATACCTCCTAATGGTGCTGGATTTTCCCCCACGCTGGCGTTAAGCTAATTGCTCTGTGATAGCTCAATGATCCCACATGTTGTGTTTGCTGCCTCTCAGTCCCTGGAAACCCTGCTTTTCTTGAGGGAACTCAAGCCTGGCGCTTATCTGGAAGCTGTGTTTCTCTCCTCTCCAGCTAAAAGCCGGCTCTTTCCCAGCTGCATTTTCCCCAGAGAAGTGCCCTGCAAAAAGGGAAGCAAAACCTAGTATTTTTTTGTCTTTGCTTTGGCCAAGAATGGTGTCTGGAGATGGGAGCGGAAGATGATGGGAGCTGGAGACGGGATGTGGAGATGATGGGAGCTGGAGATGATGGGATCTGGAGATGGTGGGATCTGGAGTGGAGATGGGATCTGATGGGATCTGGAGATGAAGGGATCTGGAGTGGGGATGGGATCTGATGGGATCTGAAGATGGTGGGATCTGGAGTGGAGATGGGATCTGATGGGATCTGGAGATGAAGGGAGCTGGAGATGATGGGCTCCAGTGGGATCTGGAGGTTTTGGAAAGGCCAGAAGATGCTGCAGGATGAGAGTGGAGCAAACCCAGGAGGACATGGCCACACGAGCGTGCTGGAGGCAGCAACACTCCCCGGGCTCTGAGCCTGCCCGCCCAGCCGGGACGATGCAGGCAGCGACCGCGCATCTCACCAGCTGCAGGGCCGCCCAGCCTCGGCACTGCTGGCAGTGGGCGCTTGCCTTGGCCGCTTAGCTTGGCTAGGAGCAGGCATCTCCTGGCCACCGGACCCCACCTCTTGGGCCACCGCTTACTAATGAGGCAGGGCCAGTGAAGGAGGTCTCTGCTGATTCGCATCTGATACCTTCTCTGTGCATTTGAACCTGGAAAAGGGGATTTTAATTATTCTGTAGTAACTAATTTAGTTTGACCATTACACGAAGGACAGAGAAAAGGGTCCCACTGTTGCCCACCGACCAGTTTTGCCTTGCTAGTGAGGGGGCAAAGTTACGACACGGGTGATGTGAGACCCCTCACTCCCTATGGAAAACAAAAGCAGCGTTACTCTCGCCATGCCTGTGAGAAGAGATGTCTCACACTGGCCCCCATCTCAGCATTGCTTACCCCGCCTGAGGGAAAGAAGGTCTCAAAGTCCTTTTTGTAGGAATGCCTTTTACAAGGGAACTGGAAAAGGGAGAAAAGAACTTGGGCTGGGTACAGCCTGCCCACCAACACCTTCTGAGATCAGCTGCGCATAGCACAGAGGGAGGCAATGTGTTGGAAAAGGTAAGCCCAGTGCCAAGGCCCGTTGGCCCCGGTGAAACAACCCCAAACCAGGCAAGCGAAGCTCTTCAGCCACAAATGCAGCTGCAGATGCCTGCCCACCTCTGCTTTGCTTCGCGGACGGCAGTTGCATCATTTCTAAGCATTTTGGTTTGAATTCAGTCAGGTTGTAAAAATATTCATGTTCTCCCTAGCTCAGCTGTTGGAACTGAATGTCAGTTAGAAGCAGAAACATGGAATTATTCTGTGAGAAAATGCTAAAAAGTGGTTCTTCAGACTTTTGTCCAAAAATAAAATAATTTTTCCAGGGAGGCAGTTTGCTCCTGCAAGCGCCGGTGCCCTCCTCACCCCAGCAGCGGGGCCGGTGCCACCGCACCGTGCCAGTGAAGGACCTCTTCAGCCTCGCTGCAAATATTTGTAACCCAGCACAGTCCGACGGCCTGGAGCCACGCTGCCGGGGGAGCCTCAGCGCCGTTCGCCTCCTTCCCCCTCATTATTCTCATGTAGCGAGAGCTTAGAATTACAAACTTGAGAGGTTTGTACTCCAGAACGCAAACACGACTGCCAGCAATTATTACTTCAACCTCTCCGAATCTGCAATCCAATGACATGGCTTTAACAAACAGCAATTTATCTTATCGTACTTTTCAGTGAGGCTGATTTTTTGTCACACTTAGGCTTCACCGTGGAGTTACCTCCTGCTTCTGCCGGGGGACTGGTGCCATGGGGGTTGGGGTTTGCAGCGTCTCCTGCCTGAGCAGAGCCAGGAACGGGGCTGGGCGAGAGCCACACTACCACATCAGCTCACCCTTAGACCCAGCTCCCTGGCGTCACCAACCCCGGTTCCTGTAAGGAAACCCCCTTTGCAGCAAGCACCGACCAGTCACCAGCGCAGGATCCAGGCGCCAGGAGCAGGTGCAGGTACCCAGGGAGGGGGATGCTGCCGCCCCTCTGTGAAGCCTGTCCCCAGGTCCTGGCCCCAGTGGTTACATCTGACGTGGCCAGCGACATCGCGCAGCCGCCTTTTTTGTGCTTAGCACAACGCGCCTCTTGCGTGCTCCCCTGAAGCCTCATCTCTGTTTCTGGGTCACCTCCTCAAACTCCCTTATCAGGTTCCGTCTATTATTTTAATGGAATGAACTTCTGCTTAGCTGGGGCGTCTCACTCACCTGTATCCTCCCTGGCAGAAACGTGGCCTCCTCCCGGCTGCTCGCATGCTGGGAGCTATTGCCATGCCCACTGCAGCTGAGAGCAGTGTATAAAAATACTGGGTTTTAGGGAGGGTGTGGAGATTTTGGGTGCATGGTTTTAATTAGAAATTGACATTTCTAAGCCTTTGGCTGCCAAGCAACAAGCATCTAGAAAATGATCTCAGTTGTGATGTGTAGGTACCCAGCGTCCATCCCTGCTGCCGTATTTAGAGCCTCAGCAAGGGCCACCTCGCCGCTCCTTGCGCAGGCGCTCCTCAGTGGTTAGGGCAGCAGTTAAGCTACATGGATACCGAGGCAGAGCGGCTGACCCAGGACCCTGTGTGTGTGTCCCCCAGCACTGCTGGCATAGCAGAGACTGAACGTCAGATGATGTGGGAGTGAAATTTGGTACAGGAGCTGGCAAGATGCTCTGAAACTGCAGTCTGACCCCTGGCTGCGTGGAGCCCCAGATTCTCTCTGTGGGCCAAGCCCCGGCCTTCCCACGGCCTGGGGACTCGGCCCCTCATTCAGCGGGCAAACGGGCGCACGCAGCATAGCCACAGCCCCTACCAACAGTGCAGCAGGAGGCAGGGCGCAGCAACACTTGCGCAGCTCTGCAGGTGCTGCCATCCGGCCTCCCTGGCCTCATCCTTGCAGAACGAGCAGCTTCCTCCTCATTTTTCCTTTCTGGAAGAGATTCTTGCCTCGAATTAGCTGACTGACTCACCACACCCTTTGCAAAGCCGTGTTTTGTCCTTTCTTGCTTGCAGCACCTCCCCTTATGGCTCCTCAGCCAGGCTGGCAGCAGAGCTCCCCCTTCCCAGCCCTGCTACCTCTGCCCCCCCGGCCCTGGTCCGGCAGGCGGAGGGGCTGTGGCTGTGGCCGGGTGAAGCTGCTCCTGCCCGGTGGATGCCGGCCAGCCCGCGGGCGGGGGGCTGAGGGCGGCAGTAGGGCGAGCTCTGGAGGCACGGAGGAAGGTTGAAGCTGCCTGATTAATTTCCCCTTTCTTTTCCTGGTGCAGACTCATTTCTCACAGAGCATCACCCAGAGCTTTTCAGGTGCTAAACATACCAGTCGCTCTCGAGGAACAGCCGGGCAGTATCATAAATGGTTTCCTCGTGCCCAAAGCCATGGTTTCCTGCAGTAAAATCGTGCCAACAGTTGCCCTGGAGCAGACTGATGGCCTGTCTGGTCTGACATGGGATGTCCAACAGCGGCTCATGGCAAAGGCACCCAGGGACACCATTACACGCTCTCCATGTGCTTAACTCTGCGGTCCTGTCCCAGGGGGCCGGACCCTGGCTGGGCAGCAGCTTCCGGCCTCCTGGCAGGAGGGCTGCTGGCCCCTCTTTGCTTCCCTCCCTGGCCTGATGTCGCTGCAGATGCTCCTCTTCTCTCTAAGCGCCTAAGCTTCTTTCTGAACCTTGCTAAGCTCCTTCCTTCAGTTTTATCCCATTACTCCTCAGCCTTCCTCCCTGGCACCCCTTCAGATAACTCGATGTGGCCGTATACTCTCAGCCCTGCTCTGCTCGTTGCTTGGCTCATCAGGTGTTGAACTGAATTTGCTGCGTTGCAAATGTGAGAGTCCGACTGAGTTTAGTCCACTTATCTCACCCTTTGGGGTATTCAGTTCTTGGTGTGCCCCCTTTTGCACGCTCTCCGAGGTAGGGCACAAGACATTTTTTATTCCAAGACCTCATCAACGATAGGTGACACACTTTGTCTACATGCAACATGTCTCTCCTCAGACGGACTGATGGTCTCCAGCTTGTTCAGGCAGGGTAACCTGCCCGTAGGTGCCCATGGAATAACACCCCACATCCATCCTCAGAGAGAACGTGGACTTCACGCCCTCAGCGAAGCCACGTTGCCTGGAGTGAACGGTTGCCTGGTCAGGAGGAATTTCATGACAAAGGATAGCAGAGGCTGGCCCGACGGACCGTTCCTCCTCCAGACCTTGTAAGAGCTGCCACCCGAGACCAAGGCAGGGGCAGAGGGAGACATTTTCCACGAACAGGACATGGAGAGCGCAGGAAGGCTGGGGCTGAGGTCTGGCACACATGGGTGTGCAGGAGAGGAGGAGAGAGGAGCAGAATTGAGTTGTTCGTTGGGAGGAGGTTGAAGCAAACCAGGCCTGCCCCCGCCTCGCCAGGAGGTGCAGGAGCTCTGCACCGTGCTGTGCACGCACCTCTGGTCTTTTACAGCCCGATGCAGATTTTCTGGCCTTTCACCCCTCAGCAGTCTCCAGAGGCACCCTGAACATACAGGGCCCTGTAGGACCTTGCTGGGAGAGCCCCATCGGCTCAGAGCTTCACGAGCCTGGGGGATGCCAATCCATCCTCTGTGCGGCGCATCTCCCCTTTTTTGTCCCTCTGTATGCCTGAGAGCCCTGGGGCTGGACCCCACGCATGACCAGCTCCTTCCTCTGCAATGCCCTCGCCTGGGTCCACCGTGCCTCTCCCTTACTCCCTTGGGCCCTACGTCAGTCATGGTTCTTTGTCTCGGGGTCCTATAGACCCAATAGCCCCAGTACTGCTGGGTAACTTCTCCTGCTGGCACTGAACATTTGGTCCGGTATGGCTGAAATGTTCGGCAGCCTCTTTGACAAATGACGTGACCCTTGGAGACGGAAGCAATCCAGTGCCAGAGGAATTGCTCCTGCTTAGCAGCAGAGAGTCACAGGCTACGTTCAAGGATGGTCCTGCGGGTTGCAAAGCCATTCACTAGCTAAGACTTGAAATAGAGGATACAGCTTGAAATAGAAGGGCCCCTGTGTCCCCAGGGTGGCTTTTGCTCTCACGCACTCCAGGTGCCCAATGCTCATACAGTGCCATAGGGCCAGTCCTAAACTCACGCCAGCTCCTCGGCTCAGAACGGTTCCTTGTAGATTTGGTTCTGCCTTCTCCTCCCTCAATGACTCTGCTCCGCGCAGCCATCTGGCTTCCCACACAGCATCCTGCCCTTGTCTTCCTAAGGGAGGTTGTAGCCAGCAGGGGTTGGGTTCTGCTCCCAGGGAATGGGCGATGGGATGAGGGGAAATGGCCTCAAGTTGTGCCAGGGCAGGTTTAGGTTGGACACTGGGAAAAATTCCTTCCCCGCAAGGGCGGTCAGGCACTGGCAGGGGCTGCCCAGGGCAGGGATCGAGTCCCCATCCCTGGGGGTATTTAAAAGCCGGGCAGAGGAGGTGCTTAGGGCCAGGGTTTAGTGGTGGGATGGCAGGGTTAGGGGAACGGTTGGGCTGGGTGGGCTTAAAGGGCTTTTCCAACCTCAGTGATTCTGTGATTCTCTGACACAGGACATCTTGACTTGTCGGCCTGTGTCCTCTTTTGCTGCTCTGTGGAGGCAAATCCCCCCGTGCCACCTCAGTGGGACTCTCCTGGATCTCTCTGTTCCTCCCGACCACCCCATTCCCTCCCTCCCACAGGGACAGCCCCCGCACACCCTCCCTCTTCTCTGCTCCCTCCCTAACCTGGGCCGTGGCCCCTCAGGCTTACAGCACGAGCATCGCTGAGCCTGGAGGAAGCCCCTCAGGTTGCTGTCCCATCTCCCCCAGGCCTCCTCCTCCTCCACCTCTACACCCGCACGGTCTCTGCCTTCCGTCCCACTTGCTCAGCCCAGAGTCCCAAGTCCAGGTTTCCCAAAGCTCTGCTCAATCTCATTTGTGATCTTTCTCCTGGCCTCCACACAACCGGCCACGCTGGCTTAGAAAGCTGGTCCTCCTGAGCTTCTCTGCTGTCCTCCCCTGGTTTTCTGCCTGCCTTTCTCATCTCTGCTTCTCTGCCTCTTCCCTACGCCCGCCTCCCTCTTCTGCTGGATGCCCACAGCATCCTGTCCTTCAGCCCTTTCTGTTCTCCTTTCGCACATTATCTCTGGGTAATCTCCACCACCCACTAACTCCAAACGCTATCTCTATGGTGACTCTCGGATCTACCGTGCTGTGCCAGACTTGTCTCCTTCTTTCCAAAAAAAAATAATCCTCCAGCCTGGCTGACGTCTCTGGCTGGAGGTCTGACCCGTCAGCCCAATTTCAGCACAGCGAGAGCAGAGTTCGTTGCCTCTGGGCAAAGCCTTGCCCCCTCTCTCCCAAGCAGATGAGACCTCTGTGCTGCACTGCTCTGCACCACCTCGAGCTTGGCTCCCTCGTCCCAGCCGTGCCCCAGTCCCACGCGTTCCCTCTGTGCACTGCTGCCAGATAAAGCCTTTCCTATCAATCCCTCCAGCTAAAACGCTGCTCTGGCTCAAGCAGGTTGCCGTTTCATGGCTGCTGCACTCTTTTCTCCAGCCTGACAACAGCAGCCATGGTTCCCGGAAAGATCATTTCCCCTTTGCCTCTAACATGTCAGCTTTTCCCAGGCCCCCATGATGTTCCCTCCTTTATAGACAGGAACGGGAGCCGTTTGTCTTCGCTGGGCAAAGCCTCCGTCACTTTCCCGCTAGTGCCCAAGTTCCCCCGCAGCCCCTGTGCACCCAAGAAGTGAGGGGCTGGGCTGCTTTGCAGATGAACCTCCCCCCACTTGCCCTTCACTCCTGAGATCCCTCTTTATCTCACCGCCTTATCCCTCTGCCTGGGCTTTGCCGGGCTGCTGACGGAAACCACAGCGGGGCAGCACGCCAGCCTGCCAGGGCTGCTCGCCATCCCCCCGGGCGCTGCACCCGGCTGCAGCCTTCCCAGCACACTGAGCGGCTTTTCTGGGGAGCACGCCTGCGCTCACCGTGGAATTGGCGATACGTAGCGGTATCCGTGCCTTCGTCTTCCTTTCCTCTCAGATGGTTGGGGCTGACGGAAGGCTCAGGAGGGCTGCAGGACAGGCAGGGCGATGGAAAAGGCATTACCGCTCAGCGCCAAAAGATTCAAGACTGACTGGTCCCGCAACCGGGATCCGGAAGCCTCCGTGCCTTTGTTGGAGATGCAATGGAGATGCCTCCGCAGCACCGCGGTGCCTTCCGAAGCAAGATACACCTCAGGGCCCCAGCCTCCATCACTGACGAACAACATGCCGAGCTGCAGATTAGCAGGGAAAACCGTTTTGGAGGTGACAGGCATTTAGAGAAGGGTTTCGAAAGCAGGTGCACAGCCCTCATCGCCCTGCGAAGGGAGCCAGGCACCCCTGAAACTTGGGCGAGGAGGATGCCTGGGCTAAGAAAGCCTTTAGAGGGTGCAGAGAGCACTGTGGGGCTCCTTGTTCCTCTCTACTTGGGCATTTCCCCTTAGGGATGAACTGAATGGTCAATTCTGTATTCAAGGCTGTGAAGGCAGCTGCACTTTTGCTGAATCTGCTACAGGAAGGGAAAAAAAAATCTGTATATTTCCATTTTCCTTAGAGAATGAAGCCTCTTCCCCGGAAAGCCAAGCTCTCCGTTTGCAAAGGCACTAGGGCAAAGTGCTGAGAAAATAACCACGGCAGCCGCTCCGAGCGCCTTGTGCTCATCCCTCGGGCCCAACTCGGAAGCCCCTAGGTAGGGAAGCGGAGGTGCATGGCGGCTGCAGCATTGGATTTTAGAAATGACGGCTGCTTGGCTCCCCGGACACCTCGCTTTCCCTCGGGGCAGACCCGGCCAGGCCTCCCAAAGCGGCCAGGCCCGCAAATTAGCGACCAGTCACCTCTAAAGCCGTGGCCCCTTGAACGGTCCCCAGCGAGTGGTGCCTGGGCAGGCAGGCACGCATTTGAGGGAGTGACCCAAGGCAAGCGAGCAGTTGAGCCTAATTCGTGCGAGGCTGTACGCAAAAATCACCGCGGCAGATGGCCAGTGGATTATTTTCCAGACCCAGCAAGACCCAGATTAGGAAAAGCTGAGAAACTTTGATGTGGTGCTCGGGACGTTACCTTGGGGCTCAGGACCCCCGGACCCCAGTACCTTTTGAGAGGGTCCTGGCTGTGCTGGGAGGGTGGAGGAGTCCCGGGTGAGGACGGCAAGGCTGGGAGGCTGCAGGGGTGGATGTGGGGCCAAGCGCACCGGCCCCGCGCACAGGGTTGGTGACAGGGGCGAGAGGTGCCCCCGAGCTCTACCTGCCCTTGAGCCGGGCTCCTGGCTGGGGCGGCTGGCGACCCCCTGGCTGGTGTCGGCCCTGGCTTAGCGGAGGAGGACATTTTGGTCTCTCAGGGGAGCCCTGACGCGGCTCTGGCCCTGCGCGGGGCCGTGCCCACCACCCGCCTTCCCCAGGCGTTTGCTCGCCCTTGCCACCCTCGCAGCACCCCTGGGCGCCGTGCTGGGGTGCTGCGCCGGGCGGAGTGGAGGGTGCTGGGCCGGCCCCGCTCCCTGCCCTGATTTCCTTGTGGAAATCCCGGAGTCTCCTCCAGATCCAGCTCTGGTTTTGGGGGCAGCCATCTCCCTCTCCCTCTCGCTCCTCTTCCCTCCTTCTGCTCTCCTTCCTCCTCCTCTCCCTCCCTCCTCTCCGCACTGTGCTCTCCGGGGGCTCTGGGTACCGCTGCAGCATCACCAGCCACCTCCAGCCCGGAGGCTGGCAGCGCGGGGCGGAAGGGGAGGGCTGCGGGGGACAAGCTGAATGAATGGGCATCGCCCCGGTGCTGCTGGAGCCTCCGCATAGGGGCGAGGCGGCCGGACCGCGCCGCGGGCAGGGGGGCAGCGGCGGCCGGCCAGCCGCCGGGGCCGGGGCCGGGGCCGGGCCGGGCCGGGCCGAGCCGAGCCGGGCCCCCCGCCGAGCCGCCGGGGCGCTGGGAGGAGCGGGCGCTGCCCCGCCGCGGGACCGCTCCGGCCCGGGCGCCGGCTCCTGCCGCCGCGGAGCGAGGTGAGCGGCGGGGCCGGGACGCGGGGGGCTGCGGCGGGGCCGGCGCTCGACGGCGGCCGCTCCCGGGAGCCGCGCCGGGGCCGGCCCGACGGGGCGGGGGGGCGGGGGGCACCGGGAGCGGGGCGGGGGCGCGGCCCGGGCGGGCGGCGTGGATCCGGGCCGGGCTGGGGGATGCGGGGCCGGGCCGGGCGGTGCAGGGCGGGGGCGGGGGCCAGGGCCGGGCTGGTCGATGCTGCTGGGGCCGGGCTGGACGGTGCGGAGCCGGGCAGCGAGGAGTTAAGTGGCTGCGGAGCAATCGCGCGTGTCTGTGCCTATGCGTGTGTGTGTCTGTGTGTCTGTGCCTGTGTCTGTGTGTGCCTCTGTCTGGGTGTGCGTGTGTCGCGACCCAGCACCCCCTGGGGGGGCGTGGCCCATCGCACCCCACGGATGTCTGTGCGCGGGGCGAGCCCCGGGCCGTGGGAAGCCGAGGGGTGCGGGTGCTGGCTGTGGCGGTGCGGGGCCCCTCGGCTGCGCAGGCTGGGGGCGAGAGCCGCCCCGGGAGACACGTTGCGCGTGTGGCCGTGCCCGTGTGTGCCCGTGCCCGTGTGTGTGTGTGTGTGTGTGCCCGTGCCCGTGCGTGGCGGTGGGATCCGCTGCGGAGCGCGGGCGCGCTCGTGCCCGGCTGCGGGATCGCAGCGCGGCTGGCGGGGTGCGGGGCTGAACCCGTCCCCGTTCCCGCTGCGTCCCAGCCGCATTGAGCCGCGGGAGTGAGCGGCCCCGGCCCGCGCGTGTCCGTGTCCTGCTGCCTGCGGGCATGCGTGGCGGCAGGCGATGGCTGCCCTGGGGGGTGTTTGTGCTGGGGGGCTGGGGGGTGCCAGGGAACACACGAGCGAGCTGAAGGGCGCAGGCGTAGGGAAGGAGCCCGCCCCGGGGGTTGGTCCCCGTTGATGCCCCCCTCTCCTTTCCCGGGGCCAGGCATGCTGTGCTGTGCGTGTGGGCAGGCAGCGCCTGCCACCCAAGCTGCCCTGCCTAAACAGGGTGGCCACCCTGAACCCCCCTTGCCCGTTGGGTTTTGCACCCATCAAGGTGTTCCCGCTCTGCACCCCCTCACTTGGAGCCAGAGGGGCAGTGGGCGGCAGCGCCTGGCAGGGCAGTGCCCCCTGTTCCCTTGGAGATGCTCGCTCCCTGCGTGCCCCTCCAGCTGTAGCAGTGGTGTGGATCGGCCCCAAGGCGGTGGTTGGGCTGTTACACTCAGGTGAGACTTTTGGATGGGCAGGCGAGTGTCCCCCCACATGCTAGCCCCCCTCCAGGAGGGACATGCCACAGGCCTTTGCCATGATGCAGTTAGGAAACCCCGGTCCACGATGAGGCCCAGGCAGGAGCAGGCTTTAGAGCCCTTGTTGCCATCATTTTGCTTGGAGTTTGGCACCAACGTGCCTTTGAGGATCTGCACCGTGGTGACCTTCCTGACACTGCGCCGCCATCCTGGTGCAGGGCTGGACCTGCTGCACCACGAGCAGATGTGTCCCTGCAGATGCGCGGGGACTGGCAGCCCACAGGACCTGGGCATCTCGGAGCGCTTCCTGCAAAATGGACTCTCAGAGCCTTGCGAATCCACCCCCGACTGCTTCTCCTCTGAGGAAGCACAGAGCAGAGCCAACCCAGAGGCTTCCTCAGAAAGCTAATGCCTGGTCGGAGCCACCACTCCTGCTCCTGAAGTGTGGGGCTGCTTCTCGTGCCAGCAGGAAAATGGGGCTTTTCCAAATGGGGGCTCGGCAGTGGGTGTGTGCAAGCCCAATTCCCATCTCTGCAACAGCTCAGCTCCCTTGCTCCTCTCGGTGTACATGACGTACCGGTACAGTCGGAAGCGCGGCTGCAAGTGGTGAAGGAATGGAGCAGCTCGAGGGAAACGTGCCACTCTGCAGCAGGGGACTCTCGCAGCCTCTTGCACCTTCACCCCAGCCCAATGGCACCGGGCTGAATTTCACCTTTGGAGCACAAACATCTGGCAAGCCAGAAAGAAATGTAAATCAAATAAACATCAGTAGTAATTGGAGACCCGTTCCTAAATCGGCTTGCTACCTGCATGCCTCCCAGGCAAGCTTTTCTCCTGTTAACCATTGTGCATCTTTGCATGAAAAATGAGGCTTTATTTTCAGCCTGGGTAATAGCGGCGCAGCATGGATAGAAGTGAACACGCTGCGTCCCCTCTAATCTGTCCACAATCAGGCGTCTCCCCGGCACTGAGCTGCTGCTGCCCTCGTCAGAGATGAAGAGCCCTGGATCCAGATGGCAGCCTGCTTTCCGCAGAGCCCACATCCGCCCTTGGCCGCCCGCAGGGAAAGGGGAGCAGCCTGCGAGGAAGAGTCCCCGGCAGGACCCCCATGCCACAGCAACCACCCGCAGCCCTGGTGTTGGTGCCTGTGGCCCAGGCTGAAGTCATCAGCTCATGTGTAGCAGCATCAGCTACAGGCGAGGCAGCACCCGGTTGCCAAAAGCTGCGCTGACTTCCAATTTGCTTTTGGACAGGGCTCAAGGTGCCGCTTTTGAGCTCGGAGCTCGGCATGGTTTTTATTCTTGCAGTCTCCCAGCCTGGATCCGTTGCACCCAGGGCTGACAACGCCGCTGGCTGAGCACTCTGGCCAGCCATGCCTGGGGCTGGGGGCAGCAAATGGCCCCTTGCTGCCGCTCGGCTGCCCTGGGCTACCTTCTTGGCCCCGTGGACCATGGCAAGGTGTGCTGAGTCACCCCAGGTCAGGCCGAGACATCGCCTGCCCTCCCCCGAGGAGGCTGTGTTGAGGAGGGGGCTCTAGTCCGTCCCTACTGGAAGCAGAGGTGGACTGCAGGCTGCATCTGGGATGATCGCAGGGAGGTGTTCTGAGTAGGGAGCCTGCTTGGTTATTCCTCATTTTGGGGGGGTGTTTTTAGGTGTATGCAGAGCAAATGGAAGCGAAGTTTCGGCTCCTCTGCTTGGGCATGTGAGGGAAGCCCTCGGCACGAGCCGCTGTTTGCGGCGCTGCGTCCTGCCAAAAGCTGGCTGCGTGACAGCAAGGTTTTGCTGGAACCGCGCTCCCTGAGATTTGCACCGTCCTCTCGCAGCTTGGACTTGGTGTGTCCGGCTGTCCGTGGCATAAAAATGACGATGCTTTGCAGAAGATAGCGGTATTTCACACTTTGCGGCTCTTCACGAGCCCTGCTTGGGAGCTTAGCCGGGCTCCTCTGGGGGTGGCGGCTCTGGCTACAAGAACCATGCGACTGTTGGCAGAGTTTCCCATGAGCTCCTCGTGTGAGCCCCTCTTGCAGTTTCGTGTGTGCAAGGGGAAGGGGGTCCTGAGCCCCTTCTTGCTTGCAAGGGCACTGTGTGGGGAAGGCTCCCACGAGGCTGGACCCTAACGTGCCAGCTCTGCTTTTGCTCAGGCAGGCTCTCCCGGGTGTCAGCCTTCCCCAGTGCTGGTGGCTGGTGGGTTCGGGCCAGGAGGATTACCTTTCCAGAGAGCTTTCCCTGGATGAGGCCAGGCTTGCTGCAGCTCTTCGCAAAGCTTCCCAGCCTCTTGAAGGAAGCGCCGTACAACTTTCAGAGCTGTCACGCTCATCTCAGTGGTTTGATGCCCGCTGGGGACGGCGGAGGGGGGGCGGTGACAAGCAGCCACAAACCGACGCTCTGCCGGCTGCAGGATCGTTTCGATGTCCCCTGGCTCTGGCTCCCACATCCCCCGGGGAGTGTGGACCCCTCTGCACATCCCTCGGGCAACTCTCACACGGAGGCACCCCGTTCCCTTGGGCCCCCAGCAACTGCCTTCAGGTTTGGCATCCCCTTTTATCTGCCGTGCTGCCTGCAGAGCAGCTGGTGGGGACTTTGGAGGAGCGCTCTGCGGGAGGGACCCAGGAGCCGTGTTGATGCTTGCAGGTGGCAGGGCCTGACCCGTGAGCAGGGAAGGCGGGAGGCAGCTCGGCGCGTGTGTACAGTGTCTACAGGGCACGGGCATCAGAACTACTCGGCACCGCTTAACTCTGTGCTTTGGAGGATCGGTCTGAGATCCACGACAAGTGCCATGGAAGTCCTCTTATGTCACGCATTTAATATCCAGATCCCCCAGCCATTTGTTGTGTGTGCCTTGGCAGGACGGGGGTCCACCCACACCATCTCCCTTGCAGGATGACAAATGCATGAGCAGCACCGCAGCTCCAGCCGTTCCCCTGCTCTCCAGCTGCGCAATGGTGACCGACTGACACGGCTGGGTGCCGGGACCCTCTCCCCACCTCTTCCCCTCTGTTGGCCATCCCACTCAGATGTGGCAGGGTATTTTCTTCATCCACATTGCCTCAGGGCCTTGGTAGAGGAGCTGGCACTGGAGGCGGGTCATGGATTTCTCAGGTTCAGTGCCCAGCATGGCCCAGCTGGCAACTAGGGCTTTGCCGGGAGCAACTTCCCTCCGTGCCGTGTAGCCTGGGAGGAGCGTGCAGCCAATGTCCCCATCGTGTTTCAGGGCACCAGCTTGTGCTGCCTCCTCCCATGTCAGACACCCCTCTGCGCCTGGGGGCCAGTGAGGGGGACAGAGTCGGGCTGCCAGTGTGTGCCAGGCCCCTTTGAGCCAGACCAACATCCTCAGCTGCAGCCGCAGGGAACCTCGCAATTGACTTTGGAAATGTCCTCTGCGTGCTTTCCACTGTCTTCTTACCCGCCTCCTCCCCTGGCTCAGCTCCGTCCCCTCTGGTGTCTCCTGGGCTCACACAGCTCTTGCCCCATTCCCATTGACTGTGGTTCTCTCCCAGCCCCTCTCCCACCTCTGGGGCCGCCCTGGGGCAGCCCTGCTGTAACGTGTCCTTCTGTCCTTCACCCCTGGGGCAGGGCCAGGGAGCTGCCAGCTCCAGCGGCGGTGACGGCCATGCCTTCCCCAGGAGGCTGCCGGGGCCCGCATCAGGGTGGGCAAGGGCCACGTCCTGCTCCATCAGCAGAGCAGCACCCCACGAGATATTTATAGGCTCGGTAATGTTATTCCCCTGCCAAACTATTACTGAAATAGGCTCGGTGTGTGTCATAGGAGAGAGGATTTTAATGGCACAGTTTCTTTGCTGCGGGAATGAAGTTGACGCTCCCTCGCCCTTTCCCTTGTCCAATTAATCCTCCCCACGGCAGAGAGGCGCAAGGGGATGGCTGCTCCGGCGCCTCGGCTGGGGGTTCAGGGACTGGGGCAGGTCCTTGAGATGGGCACCTCAGCCAGGCGTTCATCGCCTGTGCCCTCTGGGACCTGCTGCCTTGCACCCATGCTTGGCTGGACCTATTCTGCAGGGGTGCTAGTGCCTCTCGTCAGCACTCGGGGCTGTGCTGGGACTGAGCGGACACAGTTTTAAGAGACAAGCCCCCTTTTCCAGCGATTCTCACGTTCTGAACAGTAAGGCAATTTCCCAAATGATCGGAAAGGGTCAGTCTGGCATTTTCTAAATAACCTCCCCTCCTTTTGTCTCAGATGGACACTGCTGCTGGTTTGGGAAGAGGCTGAAGTCCAGTAAATCCTGCTAGCAGTGTCTGGAGGGAGAGTTTCAGCTGGCTGAAATGCAAAGACTTTCTCAGCTGTCGGTTCACAAACGCTGGTGCAATTCCCTCTCCAGTCCCCGCTGGCTGTGGGTAAAAGTCTCGGGGGTGGGAAAACCATTTCCATGCCAGGCGTAGGTTTGGGTTGGGCTTTCCGGGCAGCATACTGGGTGTCCCGGAGGCTGGAGGCACGTGGAGGGAGAGACCCACCACAGGACGATGCCTGGGCTCCTCTCTCCAGCTGAGCATGAGGGGTGCTCACTGAAAGTGTGGGTGACCTCCGCAATGGGATGCAGGGCAGCACGGCTGGGCAGGAACAGGGGCTCCTAAGTTCCCAGTGGGCTCTTCCGTTATTTCCCAGGTCTGGCCGGGCATGGGAGTCCTGGCCCCAGTGGGTCAGAAGGGTCTGTCTGCGGGATTTGGGCCCTGAAGGGCATGAGCACAGGAAAGTGGGGACAGGAGCGATGGAGGCCAAGGTCATGGGCTCTGAGCCATAGGGAGCCAAGCCCCCTGTTGACATGGGGGTGGGAGGCTGCTGCAGACCAAGGCTCCCTCGGCTTGGAAACTGCTGCTTCTGGGGACCCAGGGAATGATGCCAGGCTTCGGAGCTGGAGCAGCCGCTCTCGAGGACCTGCTGAGCATGCAGCCCCTGCCCCCTGACATCCCCGCTCCTCTGCTTGGAGCTGCGAGCTGGGGAGGGAAACCTTCCCCTCCTGCTGCTCCCTGGCAGCCCCCGACGCTGCCCACGTGTGGTGCAGGCAGACCTGCTCCTGGGGCCTCCATGCCCTCTGCCCAGGGGTGAGCCAGCCAGCAGCTAGTGGCCAGGGGCCAACGGCCAGGAGGAGCCCAGCGCCCGCTCCCCCCAGCCCCCCTGCAGTCCTGCCCACAAGCGCAGCAGCCAGGCCCCATGCAGAGACAGCTTGGAAGCTGGGAACCAATGTGCTAAATTAAAAAATGTCCTTCCCACACAGCCCAGCCTGTCCTCCTCCCTCCACCGGTGCTGCTGCCGGTGAGCTGCAGGCTCGCCACTGCCCCAGGGCGCCGGGAGCTAGCAGGGTGGTGGCACCCGCTGGGATGGAGGGACCCGGGGTCCAGGGCAGGGGGTGCAGACGGAGCAGATAGCCCTGGGGAGGCGACTCCTGTGATGCCGTGAGTGCCTCCCAGAACCCAGCCCTCCCGCCCACGGCTCTGCAGGCCTCCCTTTGCCTCCTGCGGGCTGCCTTTTGGCGGAGGTTGCTGTGGATGGGGCGCCGATGGCGGCTGCATGGCTCTGGAGGCAATATCCCTGCCCTGCTCTCCTCCTGCCCACACCACCTTGGCTTCCGCTGTCGCTGGCAGCCCCCCGGGGCAGGCTGCCCAGCCAGCTGGACCCCTCATCCTTCCCACCCCCAGTTATTTTCTGGACAGTCGTTCCTCTCCCTCTGGTGGCTGTGTATCCTGAGATCAATGCTGAGTGTTCTCCTCCTCCTCCTTGCTGTACTGTCCCCTAGGACAGACCGTTCAGCTTGCTCCTCCTCCTCCTTTTCCACTTCATTAATGAGTCTCTTTGCACTAAGAAGTCGTGATAGCTGCCGAGGGACCCGGGAGGACCCTGGCAAGCAGTGGGGCGGCCACCAGCCCAGCTCCCGGGGCTTGGGCTGCTGGGCACTGGGTTTAGGCTGCTGGGCGCTGGGTTTGGGATGCTGGTTGCTAGGTTTGGGATGCTGCTGTGGTTGCTTCAGCGCTGGCAGAGCCCCCAGCACGGGGCAGGCAGTGAGGGTTTGGCACTTACAGTGGCTGGAGCCGGAGGGGTCAGGTTTGGGCAGCTCCCAGCTGCTCTGCCGTGGTTTTGCCCTGTTTCTGCCATATGTGGTGCTCCTTGCTCTGCTGCAGGGCTTCTCCTTCAGGGCTCTCATGGATGGGGGGTGTGCAGCCCCCCCGGGGTGGCCTCCCAGCTCCATCCCTGCAGCACAGCTCCATGTGGCCACTGAAGCACCCGCAAAGGCCCGTGCATCTCACAGGAGGTTTCCAGGGGGCCCTGGTGGGCTCCAGGTCGAGTGGGCTGTGTGTGGGCAGGGGTCATGGGAAACCTCCAGCACCTCACCTGGCAGCTCAGCAAGGGCCGGTTGGCAGCAGAGGGGTCTGTGCAGCAACTCCACATGGTTCAAAGCCTTACTCATGAAAACTGGACTTGCAGAACACATTTTGTGGGCATTGCTTTAATTTCTCAGTGTCTCAACACCCTCCAAAACCTGAGAAACTGAGATAGTTTCTGCTCGGCAGGGAGGGTGGCTCCTGTTGCCGCTCTCTCACATATGCACACACGCACGCAGAGGCTCTTCTTTCTCTTCCTTCCCACTTTCCTCCTCCAAAAGACTTCAAACGCTTTACGAAAATGTTATTTTCTCCCAAACTGTTGCCTTTCTGCCTTGCTCTCCCCCAGCAGCCTGCTGGCTTTCATGGCTGCAGCCGCTCTGCGTGTGCAACATGAGCGACGTCCCTGCGGCGGCCGCAGCCCAGCCTGCCAAAGGGGGAAGGTGCTCAGGTGGCTGCGCCGGGGGTGCCAAGTGGCCTCGGGGGTACCAGCAAACCTCCCATTGCACCTAGGGTGGCACATCTGAGCCCTCAAAGTTGCTCTAGGTTCAGTAAAGCAAAACCCTCCTGGGAGGCAGCGCAGTGAGGACACGGCCGCCCGGCTCTGCTCTCCAGGATGCCCTGGAGGTCCTGTTCAGCAGAAGCACCTTGGAAGGCGCCCACAGCCCCACGGCAGTGGCTCTCCTCTGGGGCACTGGGCTGCGGTGCCAGGCGGGAGCCCCGCTCCCCCTGCGCAGTGGCTGGGCTCTGCCACCTGAGCGTCCTGCAGGCACGGATAGACCCAGGGATGGGCTGGAGGTGGGCTGGAGTTGAAAAACCCTTTGTTGTCTTGTATGGAGGGGCCTGACTCACTGCTCTCCCTTGCTGTCATAAGCAGATGGATGATTTAATCACCTAGCAACCAAAATAACGTCAGGTGAGGAGTGCTCCCTGCTCTGCTCGGCCCACCACCCCTCCGCTAGGCTGGTGGCAGGGGCCAGGCAATCCCCAGCCATCCCCCAGCCCTCGGGGTGCCCTGGGAGGAGGCTGGCGGGGAGCCCTCTCCTGCCCACCCCACCAGAGCGGGGCACAGGGCTGGGCTGTGTGTGACGCCTGCACCGGCAGCCCAGCAGAGGAGCCATGCTGAGAGTGGGGTGCACAGGGCCGAGCAGGGGGTGGGGGGGTCCCCCCGAGGCCAGCTCCCGGCAAGGTCAAAGGGGCATCTCTAACCGGATGCAGAGGGGCCAAATCTCGAGCGGCATTTGGGCAGGTTGCTTACTGCCTGGACCAGCCCAGGGTCCCATGTGAGGAGCAGGAGGCTTGTGCCCAGGACCTCCAGCACACATGTGAAGTTTCTGGGTGAACCCAGAGGGCTTTGGATGGGATTCACCGACCCCTTGGCACCCCCTCCTCTGTGTGCACCAGCGCCCGTGGGTCCTGCCCAGTCCCCTTACCCAGCACCCTCAAAGTGGGAGAATAACCCTGGCATCGCCGTGTTCATTCCCGTTCTGCTCCCAGGTGTTAGTGTGCCCTGCCTGTGCTCGTGGCACGACCCCGATGCCGTCAGTCCCGTGCTGCCTGAGGTGGCAACTGCCGGCTCCAGCCACCCCCAAAGACTCTTGGCACGGGGCTACTGCAGCCCTGCAGGATGGGGTCACTATGACCCACCCTGCTGGTGATGAGACCCCCTGGGGCAGGGTCTGAGCTGAGAAGGAGCGCACATGCTGGGCAGGGAGAGGGCTGCCCCAGCACGGGGGTGCGAGGACACCATCGGCCTTGGGCTGTCCATGCCGCCCGTTTGGAGCTAGCTGGAGGCCCTTCACTGCAGAGCCCTTCGTGGCTCCCGGTGTGTGTGCAAGGTGCTGCAGTGAGGACACATCGGCCCTGGCCACAAGCACCAGCATCCGTGGGCCTGTGCTGCTGGGCTGCCCAGAGCGGGCTTCTTCCCTGGTCTGACGCTCAGACCTCGGTGGCAGCGTGAGACTGCTTGCATCCCTCAGGGCAGCCCAGTATTAACCAGTCCAGGGGCTGGAGGGTGGGATGAGAGAGGCCACTGGTCCATCAGGCCCTGAGCCAGACACATGCAGCCGTCTCCCCCCCACCCCCAGAAGCAAACATCCAGCCGGGGAGGGTTGTGCCGGGCGAGCCTCGCTGGGTGTGGAGGTGCGGGCAGCGGGGAGCTGCTGCTCCCCTCCACCAGCCGATGAGGCTGAAGGACGCAGGGGCTATGGCAGTACTGCGGCTGCCAAGGACCGGAGGAGGGCTGTATAAATAGGGCACCCCCGCTCCCAGCTCCTCTTTGTGGGACAGAGCCGATATAATTAGACAATAAGCCCTGTTCTGCACAGTGTGCTGAAGAAGTCGCCGTGCCGTTGCAGCCCTGGGGAGCCTGGCAGCCCTACTTTGGAGACACCGCTTGTCCCAGAGAAGGTGAGCCACTTCCAGGCGATGAGCCCTGACTAGTTTGCTCTCTCCCTCCCTCTGCTGCTCCACGAAGCACTGCCTGGTCTCCTTGCTAGACGACCGTGTCTCCTCTCCTCCGCTGTGGGGTTTGGTGGTGTTGGTGGACCCTCCTGACCTATGGGAGAGGGGTCAGTGGGGCGATGCTGGCAGGAGCTGAGCACCTATCAGTGCCTGCGACTCTGCAGAAGTGCCCAAATCCCATGCCTGCCCCAGCAAGACCAGCTGCAGGACATGAGCCTGGCCTTGCTGAGCCAAAGACCCACAGGCAAGCCGGGGGGTGGAAGTGTCCCTCTGAGTCAGGCTCTTAACCTCATTAGTAGACATCCCAAACCGCGTCTGCCCCTGAAAACATCCTGGAGTAGCTCCAGAAGAGCAGAGACTCCCAGTAGCACCCATCTCCCTCGTCCTTCTGCTGACCTGCAGCTCCCCTCTGCCACTGGTAGGGTGCTGTGCTGGGGGAGAAGAAGAGCCAGGGCCTGCTCCAGCTTGGCCTGGGTCACTTCTGCTCAGTGCCGCAGCTCTCCCCTAAACACCCTGTGGGCTTCTCATGTCAATTGATTAACGACCACAACCTAGGCACTAAGCAGCCGGTTATTGATTTCTGCCCTGGAGCATTCTGCACATCCCCGTGCTGACCAGTTGACCCTCCTGGACTGGTCCTGCCAAGGAAGATGAGCTGTAGCTGTTTGGGAGCTCCCACTTTGTGGTTCTGACATCAAAGCCATCAAATCCAGACATTTTTGCCCCTGTCGGTAGCCAGGAATATGCTTGGCATTCCCACTCCTCTGGCCACGTCCAGTTCCCTCACAGGGATGGGTTTGGACCGAGGACCCACCAGCTCCATCAGGGTCCCTCCACCAAGCTCCCGTCCAGGTCTGGAGTGGATCCATGGGTGCTCCCTGCAGAGCTTGCTCCAGGAGCATCCCTCAGCATACCGGGAGCATCCCTCCTGGTAATGTTCCCAGCCTGCTGCAGAGGCAGCCGAAGTTCCCATGAGCCACGGCAAGTTTCAGAGAAAGAGGAAAAGAATTTTGATTCCACCAATGCCTGTTTATGCCGATCCACTGATTTGCACTGGAGATGCAAAGCTGCTTTAACCTCCCTTTCTTGGCAGGGTGTAAAGGGATGTTTACATACGCCGGGCTCAGGGCTCGGGCCTTCAGGCTGCTTTCCCCAGGAGTCAGGCCAAGCCTCCCATCAGAGGACAGACAGACTGCTTCAGGCGTTGGCTCAGGAGCAGCCCCGCAGCCTGGTCGCAGCGCCCGCTCCTGGAGCCAGTCGGCCGTGGCTCCCGGCTCGCTCCCGCGGGAGCACCTGGGAACTGCAGCAGCAGCTATGCAGGACTGGGCTGTGCTGCCCCGGGCAGGGCTTCGTCCCCCTCCCACCAGCCGACACTTGTCCTGGCTGGGAGAGCAGCGGTGCCATTGCCACCAGCCATGGCAGATGGTATGGGCCAGGTGCCCATGGCGGATGCCTGTGTCACCTCTGAGCCGGGGTGACGTACCCAGCAGGGGACAAGAGGAGGGAGAAGGGCAGCTGCTTTGATGTTTCCCACCCTGGGCGGGGAAGTGACACCATGAGGGGGTGCAGGGGACTGTGGGGCACGCCAGGACCTTTTCCATGAGAAGGAGCCACAGTGCATCGTGTCCTTCAGGAGACTTGGTGCAGGGAGAGGCCCTGGCCCGCCCTGGCTGCTGGCCCCCGGCAGTGCCCCGAGCGGTGCGGTGCAAGCAGGCGCGTTGGTGAGCTGGCCTGGGGTGCAGGCAGGACTGCCCTGCCTCGGTGCCGGCAGAGGGACATGTCTGGGGGTGGCCTATAGTAGCCCCTGGAAAACCTGGGGCTTCCTAATGGCCCTCCAACACCTCCAACACCTTCCAGGTTTTCCCTAGCTCTCTCAGGCTGTTATCGAGCTGCTGGCAACGGGGCAAGCAGAGCAACCCCTGGGTGCTGCTAGTGGCTCCTGTGGTGCATGGTGTCCCCTGCCCTTGGCAATGCTGCTGGAGGATGGGGCAGGCTGG
Organism: Gorsachius goisagi; assembly: GCA_018403395.1. Lineage (NCBI taxonomy): Eukaryota > Metazoa > Chordata > Aves > Pelecaniformes > Ardeidae > Gorsachius > Gorsachius goisagi. Next base: position 30,980 of record BOSO01004760.1, read on the forward strand.
AGGGAGAAGCATTTGCGGTTGGAAAACCAAAATGGTGGGAGACCAAGCCACCTCTGTAGCTGGCAAGGACTCACCTCTGCTCAAATTGAGCACTGGCACCCCTGAAAGGGGGTCCCCGCTGCTCCGCAGCACCCAGTACTCAGGGCCAGGGCTGGCCCAGCACAGGCGTCCACGCAGACCCAGCCTACCTGGCCCGGGGCGAAAAGGCTGCCACTTTCCTTGACATGGTTTCATTTCCAGTGCCCTTCCTGCTCTTGCCCTCTCTCTGCCAGTGGGACGGGACAGCGTTCTGGTCAGCCTGACATTTTGGGAGGGGTGGCTTCGTTTGTCCTCTCCCCCAGGCAAGGAGGACCACGGCAAGGCACTGCTCCCCAGGGAGCCCCTGCCTCTCCTGGCACCCGGACCTCTGCTGGTGTGGCTCAGAAAGGGGAATTTTGCAGGATTCGCCAGAGGGAGGGAGGTGCAAGTCCAAACCTGTGGATTTGAGGAGGTCATCCCAGGTCCCAAGCAGGCTCCGACTCTCCCATTTTCCCCAGCGATGGGAAAGGCCATGCCTGGGAAGGAGCCAGTGAATCAAACCCAGGCCACCCGCACCTGGCTCCAAGAGTAACTGGAGGCACTGGGAAAATGAACCTCTGCTGGCAAAGCAGACGAGGGCCTGCTGGAGGCTGGAGCTCGGCTCCAGCACAGCTTCTTCTGCCTCCCTGCTCAGGCTGGGAATGGGAGGACAGGGAGAATCCAGCAGGCCTGTGGGCTCTACTGAAGTGGGGCTTGGCACCACTTCCATGAGCTCCTTGGCTCACCTGCGCCGTCTTCTCCCCGGCAGAGAAAAACCAATGTGTGTTTTTCCATCAAAATTCACAGGCTTTTTTACTTTTATTGTAATGGGAAGGTGGAATCCTGCCTCCCCTAGGAGTGCGGGCAGCTCGGGCAGGCGGTCGCCCGAGGTTTCCCTGGCATGGTGCAGGGAGCTATGGGTTGGGCTCTGGGTGCGTTTCTCCCAGCTGTGGCACTGGCGTGGCTGTTAAACGAGGGGCCTGCAAAAACCACGCTCGGGTGTCGTCAGAGCGTGGCTGGCAGCCCTGTTCTCTCAGGTCATATGCTCATGGGCATAAAGAGCTTTTACAGGTAGATTAACTTCATTAAAATTGAAAGCAGTCATTAATACCCCTGCAACTCAGTCTGATAATGCCATAAGCTGGTGGGGTTCACCTCTGCGATGAGGCTGCTCCTCTGTGGGTGCCTGTACAGGTCGCAGGGTCATCCCATCCCTGCCCTCCGCTCTCGCATCGTGTTCACTGCGTTGGATGCCGCTGGGTCAGGGTTGTGCCAAGGGTCAGCAGGCAGTACCCGGGGCTGCGCAGGGTGGGAGACCGTCCAGGGTGGGCCTTGCAGATGTTGAGCCCCAGCAGGGTCATTCCAGGGGTGGAGGGCAGGGGTGCCTCTGCCCTTGTGCCCTTGTGCTGTCGAGCTCCAGCTCTTGGCTCTCTCCCCTACGGAAAGTCTTTGCCCGAGCATGGGGCACTCCTGGAGGCAGCAGAGCTGCTTGGGGTTGTGCCTGTTGGTGGGTTGGGTTTCAGAAGGGGTGCGATGCTGCGGAACAGGGGTTGGCACTAGGATGACTTTTGGGAAGACCAAAGCTGTTTCTGAGCAGTTCCTGAGACAGTCCCAGACCCACCTCATCTCCTCTTTGATCTGGAGCGGGTTCCTCATCCAGGAGAGAGGAGCCCAGTCCTGTAAGGAGCAACAGGGGAAAGGGGGGCCCTGCTGGAGACAGCAAGGGTTGGGAGGGGGCTGAGGGCAGCTCTGCAGACCCTCTGGGCTGGGAGCACTGTCTTGTCGCTGGGCACTGTCTGGAGGAGGTGCTCAGAGTGGTCTCCACACACTTGTCACAGGCATTGCCCAAAAGGCACAGGGCTGCTTCCATCGTGCCCCGACGGTGGCCACAGGGCTGGGGTGGTCCTCTGGGAGGTGCGGTCATGCCTGTCTGCATGCACAAGGACCGCACCACCCGTGGCTCCCAGGAGTCCCACCACAGCATGGAGACGCCAGTCGGGGCTTTCCTCTCAGAGTCCTTCCCTGGCCAGAGCCAGCTCCCTGCCACCAGCGGCCACGCGGGGAAGAAGACAAGGGAGAACCCTTGGAGAACCCAGTGTGAGCAGCCTGGGGCGCTTGCTGTGCTGCTGCCTGTCAGTAGCCAGTCCCCCGGCGTGACTTGCCAGTGGGTGAACAGGAGGGAGGGTCCGCATCCCCCTGTGACAGCAGGGGTGGCCTCCAGCCCAGCGCCAGGCTGCCCATCTCTGGCAGCGGCATGAAGATCCGATTTGTCTCCCCTGCCTCCAGTTGGCCCCACTAAGCAGGTTTTAATTTTGTTAAATAAATATGAAGTAATGGCAGTGGGGCTAGGAGCCAAACGGCCTGGGGACATCCTTGAGAGCCAGACAAGCTCTGCGGAAGGGCAAGACTCGCTGCAGGAGCTGCGCGAGCTGGGGATGGCGTCGGGCAGAGCCTCCCAGGGTGAGAGGGAGCTGCCGGTAGCGGGGCCGGTGGGGTGGTCCCGGGCTTGCTGGCGCAGAGCAGATGCGGCTCCATGCGGCGTGCGGCGTGCTCACGGCACCTTGCTGCCTTCAGAGCAATTTCTAAATGGCTGCTAAACATCACTGTCAGAAGCGCACTCATGTTCCCTACCTAATTAGTGGATCAGACAGTAATTTGTAATCCTTTTGAAGAGGAAGATCTTAGTGTCTAGCCCTGGAGCCTGGGCAGGTCACAGGGGATGGCAGCACAGAGCAGACCCTGGTCAGCAAGGCGGGGGTAAGGCAGAGGGGCTTTCTGCAAGCTCCTCTCGGTCTCTGCAAGAATTGGTCTCCCCCGTCTCTTTGGTCCAGCACGCTTTCCCCTTCCTTCTCCAGAGTTCTGGCATATTCGTTTCTCTCTGTGATACCCAGTGTAAAATAATCAGCATGGCTCACAAGTCAGCTCCTGCTCATCCCGAGGGTGGGGAGGGCAGGGTGGCGGAGCTGGTGGGAGTCGGAGCCCTTTGCACTGCTGGCCGGCCAGCTGGACACGGGCACACTGGAGTTGGGATGGGCTGGGGTTGGGGAAGCACCCCGGGGCAAACCTGCCCCAGCGTGGGTCTGGCTTTAGGCGTGCTGGTAAGCATATGTGTTTTCAAGACTGAGGATAAAATGAGACCTGGGAGCAGAAAGGGGAAAAAAAGCCAATGAGGTGAAAAATAAGATGCAAAGGAAGAGGGAATGAGGGCGGGAGGTGCAGAGGGGGCAAGGGGGTGAGCAGAGCACTCAGGAGCGGACCCAGGTTAGATGGGTGGGGAGAGGAGGCCAGCATGGGGATGAGCTGGACCGGTGGCCGTCAAGAGCAGCATGCGAAGCAGAAGCTTGGTGTGATGGCCACAGCCTATCCCAAGCATCAGTGTCTCCATGTGGCCCTTGGACAGACGAAGCCTGGGCTCTAGGGAGCAAGACAGAGGTTGGGGATGGAGGTGGAGTCTCACCAAGGGGTCACAGCAGCTTCCCTGCGTGTGCAAGAACAGTGGAGGGGAGGTGTGGAGTGGGGCTGAGCCCGAGAAGGGCAGCAGGCACAGGGTGATGACGGGTGTTGGGGCTCTTGGGAAGCTCTGGGTTTGTTAACAGTGGTGACGGGCAGGATCAGTGCTTTGGGCAGATGGAGGGGACCAGGGAGTCCCTTGCTCATGCTGGGAGAGGGTCATGCAGCCCTTACCACGTTACGGGTGGCACTGAGCAGCTCCTTGCTGCTGGTGTCTTTAGCATCAATTAATCTGGGGAAAGCATCATCTGTCCTGCATGCATTAACCTTTATAAATGGCTTAATACGAGGTGCAGCCGCAAAGCTCAGGAAGGGTCGTGGGAGTGGTGGAGACACGGCTCATGTTGTCACCTGGGGCGTGCAGAGCCTGGCCCCAGGGGGCACAGCCTGAGGGGGGCCATGCCCATGGGGCAGGCTGGGGGGATGGAACCATCCCAGGTCACGGAGCAGAGATCTTGACGGAAGGAAACAGCTACGACCAGTGACTTCAAGGAGCGCCACTTTCCTACTGCATTTCCACAGCTTTTAGAAGAAAGTGTTTTTAACAGCATGGGTGACTCATGAGCGCGCTTTACTCACCTGTTAATGACGGAGCAGAGTCCCAGGGCTCTTGGTGGTTCTGGCTCAGATAAACTCGCCCTCTCTCCCAGATTCCCTTTAACAGGGGAAGGTGGTCTGGCGCATTCAGAGAGGGCAGGTTAGCAACGCAGACAGGGAGGGGCTGCTTCTCACCCTGGTCCCAGCCCCCCGATGCTGAGGGTCTGCGTCAGAGCCAGAGCTTAAAGGAGAATGCGAGCGGTTCTGCAGGAAGGCTGGAGAGGCACGCACGCAGGGGCTTTGGAAGCCGCACGCTCTGGTTTTGGTGCTCATTCGTGCAAACCCCTAGGAGCCGCACCCCAGGGCAGCAGCCCACCCCCCGGTCTCTGGCGAGGTGCTGGTGGGATGGAAGGGGCCCTGTGGCGGGAGCAGGGAGCCGGGGGCCTCAGGAGCCGCGCCACTGTGGTCCCTGGTCTTACATACAGGTGTGAGCCTGCAGGGGAGAGGCTGCTCTGGGGACGAACAGGAGGCTCCTGGAAGACAAGCTTCAAGCCAGGCCTGGCAACGAGTGGCTTGCGAGGAGCAAAGCACGGGAACAGGGCCCCCACGCAGCACAAGGGCCTCTGTACACCGCCAGAGCCTGGACCCGGCGAGGCTCCGGCTGGCTGGGAGAGAGCATGTCCCACCAACGTGCCCAAGCTCGCTGCCCGGCCCGTGCCACGGCGACACGCGCCCTTCGTGCTGGCTGCGGGAGGTCCCAGCCTGGCCGCGGCGCAGGAGCCTGTCCGCTGAGTCCTGGCCCCCGGCTGTGGGGGAGCTGCCATCAGCTCCCACCCTGGCCTGTTACACTGCCCAACCCAAGCAGTGCGTCGTGACGCCAGGGCGAGCGAGGGCTCGCGGGTAATCACCAGAAGCCTGTCATCACTGTCGTGGGCTTCGCTCCAACCTGACCCGCTTGTCACCCTCGCCGGGGAGGTTTTGGTGGCCCCAGGCACCCTCCGGCTGGTTTAGGCAAACCAGAGGCCAACCTTCCACAGGTCCACCCCTCCTGGGGTGGCTCCAGACCAAGCCACGCTGTGTGAAGCGGGAGCATTGGCACCAGCTTAGATAAAGCATGGGATCGGTGGGGTCAAAACTCATTCCCTTCGTGTGCCGGCAGCACACACGGGTCCGGCTCATGCGGGGGGACCCTGGGATGGAGGTAAAGGCTCCTCTCCTCTGCCAGGCATATCCCAGGCCAGTTGTGAAGCCGTTGCAGAAGCACGATGTGAAGATGAAAATGGAAACGATACTCGAGTGTGCAGAACGAGGAGGGGACCCACGGGAGTGGAAGCTGAGCTCTGCCTGCTTCACCATTCGTGATGCCCGCACCGCCCAGCTGTGCCCCAGGGGGCTGGAGGCCACTGGGGTCCCTCAGCTGAGGTGGGGTGCACGCCCAATGCCTTCCCCAGCAGGCTGGCCAGCCCCTCATACCGCTCTGTCCAGCCTGCTGTGTTCTGACCGTGCCTCACCTGCAAGTAAATGTGCCCCTGCTGGCACCGAGACCAAGAGCCCCGTGTCAGAGAATAGATTTCCTTGTGCCCATCCATCTTGTTTGGATGCTGGCTGCATTCCAGCTGCCTCCTGGGAGGGTTCCATGCCCCGAGCCCAGCCGAGGGTTCTGCCAGGACAGGGGGGGTCAGGGTTTGCTCCTTGGGGCTGGGGAGGTTTCCTGGAGGCTGGGGCCAGTGGCCGGACCCAGGGCTGCCCGGGGCAGAAGTAGCCAGAGGGGGTGATGCCTCCCGTGCTTGCAGGGTCTCATCCTCCGTCCTAACCAGGCATGTCCCGATTCATGTGGCACAGAGAAATCCCTCCTCGGTCTGGTGAAGAGGGAAGAGCGGGAGGTTTCTGGGGGCTTCGCAGGCGCCTGTAAGCCTGGAGCAGGGGCCTGAGCAGCACCTGGCAAGCGGCTCAAGAGGGGCTGCTGCCAGCTGGCTCAGCCCGATGTGGGCCCGGGGTGCCCGGGCAGCTGGGCTCAGAGGGGAGCCCTGGCAGGTGCACCCCATCTTCCAAACGGCTTTTGGCAAAACCATGGGGTTCGGGCTACTTATTTTGCTGTAACGGGGTAGTTTGCGGCTGCCCCATAATCTCGCCGGACTGCAACGTGTCTCCTCCAGGCACAGAGACCTGCCAGGTTGGTCCCGGTGGTGGGGGGACGTGTGAAACCCCTGGCATCAGCAGGGCCCTGTACATCCCCGGCTCAGCCCTGGCCCTGGGCGTGTGTGGGTCCCAGGCCCCCAGGGAGCGTGGGCTGCCCAGAGGCAGCTCTGTGTGCGTGTGATGGATGGGGACATCATCCCAGACCTCTGCACCGGGGAGAGAACAAACAGAAATATTTATAGGAGAAGTAAGTGGATTGAAGAATTCATTTTAAGATTTTTTCTTTCCCCTAGCTTTTCCTTTTTCTCCCTAAATTACCAAATCTGGGACAGAGTGCGGGCTGTTTGCCTTTGCCACACATGCACACCATGTTACATCAAAGGGAGAGCGTGATGTTTCTCGGCTGCGCAGGAAGAGAGGACGCTGCCCGCTTTTGGGAGAGAAGTTATCAAAGGGTTACAGGCCGCTCCTGGAAGGGAGGATGAGAAATAAGGACGGAGAGCACAGAACTGGGAGCAACAGCGAGGCGCTGCAAAAGCAAATCTCCTGGCCTTTTCATCTTCCCTCTTTATTACAGCAGGGCAAGAGCAAGCCTCTCATGGCATGGGCTTGGGTATTATTTTAAGGAAAAAGAATCTGCAAATGTGGTAGCTGGAGGGAGCTGGGGGTTTTGTGTGGGGAGGAGACTAAAGGAAATCTACCCACAGAGCTGTGCCGCAGCGCGGCTCAAAGTTAAGCCAACACAGCCGCCTTACCCCCGCCCGGTGGGTGCTGCGCTCCTCGGGGTGGGGACGCTGGTGCCACCACCACCCGGCTCCCCAAGGGGCTGAGCACCTCATCCCCACAGAGCCCAGGTGCCCGAGCACTTGGAGGGGGCATTTCCCAAAGTGAGCTTGGGAAGCTGCTGAGCCTTTGGCACCTGGGTCAAACCTGTGCCCTGGAGCCCATCAGCATATCCAGCCCACTGTGCCTCAGCCCTCCGAGCAGGACCCCTCCGACCCTCTGCCCGCGGGAGCGGGTGACCGGCTCGTCCCCACACACGCCCTGGCAGCTGAGCCCTCTCCTTGTGTCGAGTCGTCCTGGCTGGGGCCGGCTGGGCAGTGCGGCCGAGCCAGCTGAGCCGCTGCCAGGCAGCTGGGCAGCCAGGAGGAGCCTGCCCTGCCTCCGGCCTCCCAGCTGCGGCCCCGCAGTTCGCCAGATGACAGCTTGCCCTCCACCCCAAGGGGTCCCCCAGCCACGGGGCTTTCCATCGGTGCAAGGTCAGATGCTCCCAAAGGATGTCGTCCCTACCTCAGAGGGGCGCCTGCCCAGATTGCTTCCTAGAGCACCCTACATCCAGCCCTTGCTCTCCCCTGAAGCTCTTCACACCAAAGCAGTGCGCCCGAGCTCCCCTCTCTGCCACGGGTGCACCACGGGGGTGCAAACAAACCCGTCGCAGGGCTTTACTGCAATAAGGCTGGGCATGAAAAATGGGGCAGGGCAGGAGAAAAACTTCCAAGCCTGAGACTGGTGGTAAATCCTGCCGGGGAGTTTCTGCGGGGAGCGGATGCTGGAGGGCCCTTGTGGAAGTGACCGGTCCCAGCGCAGGGAGCCGCAGGCTCGGTGCCACCAGCCACGCTCTGCAGCTGGCAGAGCTGGTGCAGACGAGCTCGCAGGCGGAGAGCAGCAAACCGCAGGGCCTGGATGCACGCATCTCCCTCCCGCTGAAGGCTGCTTGTCTGTCTCAGGGGAAGCCTGGAAGGCAAACAGGCTCCCGCTGTCCTCTGCGTGGTCAAGGTCATTTCTGGGAGCCAGTGCAGATGCTGGCTGCCACGTGGCTCCTGCCAGCAGCACCGTGGGGTAATTGGCTGGAAAGACGGTCAAGCGGCGCGGGAAATGGGCAAGGAAAGGAAGGAAACAGCAAAGCCGTGCCTGGATTGGGGCCTGAGGAGGATGCTCTTCTCTCCAGAGGTGCCTCTCCGTGCCCAGGCCTTCGGCTCCTGGACCGGTGGGGAGACTGGTTCAGGCACGTGTGGGGCGAGGGGTGGCAGCTCAGGCAGTTCTGGCTGCCAAAACTGCCTTGGTCGTGCATCGGGGCACTGCAGGCTCCCCACGGTGCCTCTGCCATGCCCCAGCCACCCCTCCCCGGCCCTCTGCGGGCAGATTGTGTTTGTTTCAGCTCAGCGCACTCATTAGATGAAAGTGGAAGAGTCGATCTGATCAAACTTGGGAACACACAAATAAACGTGCTGGGCTCGGCAGATGGCGGGAACAGCCTGGCAAGGCGGGCAGGCGATGGCAGCACCCCACAGCAAGCGCTCGCAGCAGCTGCTTGGCAGCAGCCCTCAGACACACCTTCCCCCCACCGCAGCACACAGTGGCCTGCCCCACGGCGCGGCACAGCGCAGCACGGGGGGGATGCCGGCCGTCGCCTTGGAAGGGGGCTCTGGGCGACAGGGCGTGTGCTGGGAGCCGGACCCACGCCCAGTGCAGCCATGTGGGTTTTTCCCCCCGGCGCTCCCGGCTGAGCATCGCCTGGGGCTGCAGCTCAGGCCTGGGTCTTCTCCCTTTTGCCGCCCAACTGCTTTGGTTCCCTCAAACGCCCTGGCAGTGAGCCCGGGAGCTGCTCCCGGTGCCTCCAGGCAGCCTGGGATGGGGGTCCCACAACTCCCCTGCTCTCACTAGCGTTTATGGGGGCAAGGACTTGCTGTGTGCTCCCGACATAAGCCTCAGCAGTGGGGATGGTTATTCCTCACCTCAGGAGCACTGGGAGCAGACGACAACGAGCCTGCGCAGTGCAGCACAGCTGCCAGATGCACGCTGAGATACGGGCATTTACTTTGCTGCGATGCTGAAGTACCAAGCACCGCCGAAATACAGCTCCCCAGCCCTTTCCAGCTCCTTAACTGCCGAATGCAGCCTGGCCTCGCAGGGAACGGCAGTGCCTCTCCTCTGGACACCCCATGCCCTCTGCGCTAGCAAAGCCTCCTCCAGCTTCCTCAGGAGGGCCTTGCCCCCAAGCCCTGCCCTCACCCTTCCCCAGAGGGGCCCTGTGTCCTCCAGGTTGGTGGCACCGAGAGCCCTCCCCAAAGTTTCCTAACGACCATCAATCCCCTCCAGCACTGAGGGAGGGACTCTGCGGTCGAGGCTTCGGCCAGCAGAAGGGGAGCTGCTTCTCTTGCTGGAGACATCTCCGCTCGGTCTCGGGATTCCCCTGCATTGCTGTCTGCTCCTCCAATTCTGGAGTCATTTTGCCCCTTAGGTTTGGAGCCGCCCGACCCCCAGGCCTCCTCGCAGCCCAGCCAGGGCTGGTTGTGCCTTGAACCTTCTCCTTAGTTAAATTTGTAATGGTTTTCTAATGAGTGCCTGGTGGGGGTGGGTCCCGCTGCCCGGGGACCTGGGTGATGGCTGTATGTCCCGCAGAGCCCAGCGGGAGATCTGCCCAGGAGGGAAGGAGCTGGTTGCTCAGACCCAGCGCCAGTGCCCCTGAGCACGGGTCCTGCTGTGTTTATGCTTTGGGGGACTGGGCCCTGGCACTAATATTCCAGCATGGGTTTAAGTCCTCTATGGGTGTTTTCAGTGATCTTGGCCATGGTGATCCTGGCAGCCCCCCTCTGTGGCTGGGTCCTCTACTGCCTGCATCTTGCTGCCGAGTGCGGCGGTGGTGAGCCAGGATGTTTCTTCAGGGAAGGGTGCTCTGGGGGCTGCTCTGGCTCCTAGTCTGCCTGTGGGCTGGACGGAGAGGCCAGGAGTCTGGGCTTTGGGAGGCACAAGCTCCGTTCCTGAGTCTTCCCTCAGCTCCCTGTGATCCCTTTGGCAAGTCATTGCCCTGCTGCACCACATGGTGCCTTGTTGCAAGGCAGACATAGGGCTCATCAGACGTGCTGGGAAGGGTCTTCCTGCTGGTGCCCTGCAGTGGTAGGGTCTGCAACCTGGGCGGAGCATCCACAGCAGGGCAATACACCCCATCTCGGGGGGGGGGGTGTGGGGCCAGCCCTGGGCCAGCCTTGTGCCACTGCCCTCAGCCCACTGGGCGACAATGGGGCTGGGATGAATCATTCTGCTTGCGCTTCTCAGTCTGGGGAACCTCCTCCTACCAGCAAACACTTCTGGGTTGGCTTCAGGGTCTGGTCAATACATGCAGGTGTCCAGGACACTGAAGCAAACTGATTTTTAAAGAAAACCAAGCAGGGCAGTGCTATGCTGCACTTTGGAGCTGGTGACCTGCTTGGGACCAGGCAGTCTCAGTCCCAGAGCTGGCAGAGAATGACCTGGGAGGCAGCTGGGACGGGAGTGCTCTGCTTAGTACTTGGGGCTGAGGGAACGAGAACTGAAACCTGTTGGAGATCGCCTTGGTCCTGAAGAGAAAGGAGGTGGAGTGGGGGGAGCCTGGTCCCCAGGCCAAGACAGGAGGGTGCAGAGGTGGGGTGGAGGTGGCCTGGTGCCAGACAGGGATGGTGGTACAGACAGCGGCAGTGGTGATGCAAGGATGGGGAAGGTTACGGGGGAGGGGTGTTGAGGGCGATGGGGCTGTGACCCCCACCCCGTTCTCACCACGATGGGGAGAGGAAGCTGCTCAGTGCTCAGCGAGCCTGCCCACGTCTCAGCCTGCCCGCGCAGCAGGCAACGGGCTCCCCTGGGCTCCCCCGCACCCACTGCACCACGGGTGGGACTGAGCCTGGGGCTCTCCACCTGGGGGTCACAGTCCCTGTCTTTGGGGCAGCCTCGGTCTGCATGGCACCTGGTGCAAGGAGAGGAGTTTTGAGCTCTTCTGTCTTAAGAACTCGATCTGTTCTGTTTCTACCCAAATGTCTCTTCCCCTCCTTGCCGAGAAAGCTGTCTGCTCAGCAGCAATTAACAAAGCAAACTGCAGTAATGACCTTTGGAGTGTGTTCTGTGCGCCTCTCTCTGTGCCCTCAAGGAGAACACACCAGATGTTTGGGGATCTCTGCTCTGCAGTGACAGGGCCGGGGCACATATAAGCCCGGTGGGAGGTGCACAGGAGGGGCTGTGCTGGGCGGGCAGCAGTGGGCGCAATGCTCAGCTCACCCAGGGCAGACCCCACCTGCACACCCTCTGCAGACCGCCATCCTGACACTGGTTGCAGCCCAGGCATGGGGCGCAGGACCAGCACCGGGGTCTCCCACCACGGCTGGGAAGCTTGGGGCTCAGCAGCTGACTGTGCCTCTTCAGCTGCCATAGGTCCTGCAAGCCCCCTGGCTGCCCAAGCCCTTGCAATGGTTTGATCTCAGCTCTTCTTGTCTTGCTTCTGCTCAACAGCATACCCCGGAGAAGGCTGGACTCGGGCACTGCTTTCCCATCCATCATCAATGATTCGCTTTTCATTTGCTTTTTGGGCTTCACCTTTTTAATCCAGCTGTCTCCTGCCTTACAAATGTTCTTCCCTCAATTACTTACACCAAGCTGCAGGGCTGTCTCCATTCATCTCAGGAGCACGATGAAGCTGTGCGCTCAGCCGGGGCTTCGCCAGCTCGGGCGCACGAGCAGCTGCAGCAGGAGCTGCTCCCGGCGCTGCCGGTCCCCGCTTTGGCCAAACTACCCCGTGCCTTCCCCACCAACCACGTCGTGGGAGGCTTCTGCCTGCCTGACACAGGGGCCCTCCAGCAGCGAACCCAGTGTGGGAGCAGAGTGCTCCCCTCAGCCTCCGTCAGAGGATGCTGCAACAGTAAACCACGGCAGTCAGCTCTTCTTATTCCCTCCCTTTCCCCTGGAGCTGATCCGGGGATTGTCTCTGCAGGGACACGAGGAGGAAGAGGTGCCTGGCTTTCTCAGAGGAGAAGGAGGAGAGCAAGCGGTTTGCGCCTGCTTTGCTGCAGCTCCTGGCCCAGCTGTGGGGCATGACTTGGGGCTGGAGATCGCCCAGGTGGTGGGGGCTCGTGGGGAGGAGCGGAGCTCTGCAGAGTGCACGTGGCCTCTGGCCCCACGTTCGGGAGGCGGAAGAAGGAGGGGATCCAGCGTCAGCTTGGAGCTGAAGCACAGTCACAGCCGGGAGGTGCCAGGTCCCCCTTACTGGAAGGGGGGCACTGTGGCGAGAGATCCCACCCTTAAGGTCTCCTGATGAGGACTGCGCTGTCCTTGTTCCCGTCTGGGATTCCAGGCTTCTGATGCAACACAGGAGCTTTTGGAGCAATCCTCTGTCTCCTGCACCCTGCCCTTCTGAGAGCTCCCCCATGTCCTGCGCGTGGGGGCTGCGAGCACGGCTCGAGTTTGCAGGGGCGTGCCGAGCTGCTCTCAGGCGCCAGGGCATGGCGCAGCCAGCTCTGCCACACTGCTTCCCGGGCTAGGGACCCGCTCACGCAGCTCCTGCCCCAAGGCTGCTTTATCCTCACTTCTTAAAGCTCTTATCTTGAAGGCTCCCCTGATTAAAGCCCAGGCAGGCAGTCCCCAGCCCGAATTTATTGCAATGCAGTTTTCTTCCTCTAAGCCGATCAGGGTGTAAGCTGCTCTTTTCAGAGTGCGCGGGGGGGACAGATGTACGTGTCACTGGTGCCACGAGCCCCATGACGGAAAGCCCCAGGAAGGTGCCCTGCTCTTCACCTTGGTGGCACATCTGACTCTTTTCCCAGCTTGAGCCCCACTTCTCCCCTGAGCCCCTGAGCAGCTGCGTGATGTCCCACGCACACCAACAGTCACAAGGCTCAGTCAAAGCCAAAGGTTTGCTTTGGAGCAGGGTGAGGCGCTCACCGTGCTGGAGTCTGTCAACCTTCCTGGGCACCCTCATCAAGCTGGAGCCCAGCCTTTGATCTCTGACAGCCATTGGGACCATTGCTCTGACCCCTGAGTCAGAGGAACGGTGCTGCCCATTTCAACAGGACCCCAGCAGGGGTTCAGGTGACACCTTAGGATTTGACCTCAGCGCTGTGACTGTCACCCGCTCATGGTGGACCGTGGGTCAGGGTGAGCTCGTCAGCCCACGGTCATGTGTGGGGCAGGGGCTGGAGATGCCAGGGTGGACTTGCATCCCTGCCGAGTTCCTTCAGTGCCTCTCTGCCTCTTGGGAGGGACTGGGGAGCCGAGACCGTTCCTCCCTGTGCGGCTGGCTCCCTGCAAGGGCTTTCCCAGTCCCTCTGATGGGTGTCCTGCGGGTTGGCCCTGCCCAGTATGCTCCCAGAGAGGGCAGGGGCATGTGGGGAGCTGGTGGAGTGGAGTGCCAGGGGACATGCGGGGTGTGGTGCGCTCTGAGTGTGATGGGCGGTGGTGATACCTCTGGGGTCAGGGTGCTTTGGAGTACGAGCATCTCTTCTGGATCCCTCCCTCAATGGGTGGGCCTGAAGGGGCCTGGGGTGGGGGGAGACCGGAGGAGGATGACTCTTCCGCGACAGGGAAGACACTAGGGTTGATCCATGCCTCCCCGGACTCACCCTTGTCTTTGCCCTCCTCAGCCCACGGAGCCTGGTGAGCAAGGTCCCTGAGCTGCCACCTGGCTCTGCCCATCCCGCAGACGGCGCATGGACTACCAGCATCCTCCAGCTCGCGAATGACGGCAGCATCCTGGCAGAAGAGCCACCTCGGGGAGCAGCGGCCAGACTGTGAGTGCTCTGGGCACTGCGGGCAGGGCAGGGCCCCCCCAGGGCCGCGGTCCTGCTCCATGGGGTTTCCTTGGGGCGGAAGGCGAGAGGACCCGGTGGGTGTTGGAAAGCTGTGGGCTTCTCTCTCAGGATGCTGTTGCCCTGTGAGGCGAAAAGAGAGCCTGAGCACTGAGCAAAGGAGGAGAGGCACCGCTGGCAGGGTCGGGGGAGACAGGGGGCTCTCCGGGGTGCAAGGTGAGCTGACACGAGGTGGTGGTGTGGCCCCCGTGGTCTGTGGCAGAGGGTCGCTGTTACGGTTGTGTCTGGGGGCAGGGGGAGCCGCGGTGGTGTCCGCTCCAGGTGGTGCCTGGGATGCCGGGGGGTGGCCGGAGCAGTAACGCCAGAGCACAGGAGCATCCAGGCTCCTGCTATGACTGCGGGGCAGAGCCCCTGGCGACCAGGCCAGCCATGAGCCAAGCAGGCAGCAGGCCCAGGAGGCACCTACACCCACCAGGTGTGGGCACGGTGGGATCCGTGGGGCTGCCCCTCACCATGGGCTGCTTTCTGCTCTCCACTGTTAGCCCGTGAGCATGAGCTCAGCCACGCACGTGGTGGTCCTCAAGGTCCCCGACTCGTTGCGGGCTGGGTGGGCAACAGGAGGATGCAGATGCTTGACCCGCTCTGGCAAGCCGGAGGATGGGGCTTCTGCAGGCACAGCTGTGGTCCTCCCAAGCACACGGAAAGCCAGTGTTTCTCCCCCCGGGAGAGAGGTGAGCTTGTGCCAAGGGCAGGGCTCTGGATTCAACAGGTGTTGTCATAGCTGCTAAGGTCCATTGGGAAAGAACTTGTTCCGGAAGCAGTGGACACTCAGGAGGTGGTGAAGAGGCAGGGCAAACCCCCAGAGTGATAAATCACGTGCCTTCCCCACGTCAGGAATGATCTCCTGCCACGTCCCACCCAGCATGTGACACCAGCTCCATCAGCAGCTCAGCCAAACCTAAACATTCAAAAGATCTTGATCTGGCCTCCCAAAGGGAGAAGATGGTCATAAAATCCACTAAGCATCGAGAGCGTGTCCGGGGTTTTCCTTCACGCCCCTGGAGCCTTGCTCCATAGCAAGTGGCTGTGGGACCCCAGGGGGTGGGAGACAGTGCAGGGGCCAGTGTGAGTGCCCTGTCCTGGCCCTGAGGCCACTTGGAAGTAAATCACAGCTTCTCCAAAGAGCACGGGCCCCCAGGGAGCTCGTGACCCTCGTGGCATGTGGCTGTCTCAGTACAGCAGCTACTAAACCCCTTCTTTGGATTGTCTCAGGAAAAGCCATGATGTTTTTTAACCAAGTTGATCTGTTTGACCACCCTCTGGGCTGATAAAAGAACGTCGTTGCGGCCTTCTGGGATCACTGAGAAAGAAGAGGCACACAGTTTTCTGCAGGCTGGCATAACATCGAGGCTCTGGCTCATGGTGCAGGCGCCTCAAGGGGATTTGGGGAGGAGGATGGAGGTCGGGCGTACCTGTACGGAGGGATGGCTGCTGCGTTGGGCTGAGGATTGAGGTCATGCACAACCGCAACCTCATCCCCTTCTGCACTGCAGAAAGGGCCTTCTCCAGCCTTCCCCCCGACCAGCACATGCACAGACAGCAAACCTGACTACGGCAAACTGGGCACGTGGTTTGGTGGAGATTGCGATGCAGCGACGCTCCAGGCAGCTCCCACGCACTGTAATGCCATGGAGAGGGAAAGGGCCAGGAGGAAATGAAATCAGATGGGCTTGGGTGTTTCCATGGATGTTTCCAACAGCATCCTGGGTTGTATCAGGACTGGTGTGGCCAGCAGGAGCAGGGCAGTGACCGTGCCCCTGTGCTGGGCACTGGGGAGGCCGCCCCTCGAATGCTGGGTTCAGGGTTGGGCCCCTCACTCCCAGAAGGACATGGAGGGGCTGGAGCGTGTCCAGAGAAGGGTACCGGAGCTGGGGAGGGGTCTGGAGCCCAAGGCTGTTGGGGAGCGTCTGGGGGAGCTGGAGAAGAGGAGGCCGAGGGGAGACCTTATTGCTCCCTACAACTGCCTGACAGGAGGGGGGAGCCGGGGGGTGTGGACTCTGCTCCCAGGGAACGGGCGATGGGATGAGGGGAAATGGCCTCAAGTTGTGCCAGGGCAGGTTTAGGTTGGACATTGGGAAAAATTCCTTCCCCGCAAGGGCGGTCAGGCACTGGCAGGGGCTGCCCAGGGCAGGGGTCGAGTCCCCATCCCTGGGGGTATTTAAAAGCCGGGCAGAGGAGGTGCTTAGGGCTAGGGTTTAGTGGTGGGATGGCAGGGTTAGGGGAACGGTTGGGCTGGGTGGGATTAAAGGGCTTTTCCAACCCAAACGATTCTGTGATTTGATGGATGTCACATCCAGGAGGGTGGGTGAGACGAAGCTTGGTGTCTGATGTGGGAAGGGGGACCTGAGCAAATGGCCGCAGTCCCCAGGGGGCCCAGAGGTGCATGGGTGCATGGGCGAGAGTGATGTCCCTGGGGCAGGAGAAGCCCCGCTGGGCACTGGGAGGCCTCCGGAGCGGCCGGGCTGCCCCTCTCCCCCAGGCCCCACGTGGCACAGGGTGAGCTCCAGCCCCGGTCCCCTGCAGCCGGAGCAGCGGGCAGCAGGAGCAGGGCCCTCGCCGCCGGCGTCCCCGCTCCCCGGCAATCACCTGTCTGTCTCATTCCCTTAATTGCAGTTGCTTGATTCCTCTCTGGGTTCTTTTTTTTTTCATGTAGGTGACACATGTTTGGTTCGAAGCACTTAATTACCTCTTGGGATGTGTTTCATTTGCTCATTAAGATAGAAATTGGAGTTGTCGGGTTTGCTTTATTTTGCTATTTTTTCCTTCTTTTTTCCCTTCTCTATTTCATAAGGAAGTGGTGAGGGAAAAACATCCACATTCGCCTCCAGCACAGCCAGCCTCTCTGTTCTGTAGCTCCCAGCCTCTCCCATAGCTCCAGAGTAGAGAGGCGGTGATGGGGAGGAATGGTCCTCCCTTGCAGTCTCTTGGCATGGCGTAGCTCCTTGGGAACTGGAAGGTAAACCATGGTGCCGGTGCCAAGCCCGGCTCCTGCACCACTGCCGTGGGAGCTGCTGGAAGGCAGGAGCCACGTGCCAGGTGCTGTGGCATGGGGCAGGAGCACTCAAGATGGGAGGCTTGCAGCCGGACCTCCCTGTGCCCGGGCAACCTCGGTGCTGCCTGCAGCAGCTGCCAAGCGGGCGCGGGGACAAGTCATGCTGGGGGAGCTGTGTCGTGGGGGCAGAGACAGCCCCGGTTCCTCATCTCTGTGTGAGCCCTGGAGATATCTTTGCTCGCGTGCCTGTGAGGTTCGGGGGTTAGGGCCAAGGATGTGCGCAGAGGATGCTCTCCTGCCCTGCCGGTGCAGGTACCTGCTGCACAGCTGCAATGGTGGACTCCATAGCAGCATTTAGGGATGCTGTGGCTGCACTACATGTTGGTCTGTGGGTGGGGGTGCCAGCAGTGCAGCACAGGCTGGGAACCCCCCGGCTGGGGAGCAGCTCAGTGGGAAGGGACGTGGGGTCCTGGTGGCCAACAAGCCCAACAGGAGTGAGCAGGGTGCTGCTGTGGCCAAGGTGGCCAACAGGGTGCTGGGGGCATCACCAAGGGCATCACCAGCAGCGATAAAGGAGCCATCATCCCACTCTGCTCAGTGCTAGCCAGGCCACACCTGGAATCCTGGGTGCAGTTCTGGTCCCCCCTGTACAAAAAATCTGTGGGCAGGCTGAAGGGGTCCAGAGCAGGGCCACCAAGGTGGTCCAAGTGTGGGAAGCCTCTCTCAGCTGTATGAGGACAGGCTGGGAGAGCTGGGTTTGTTCAGCCTTGAGCAAAGGAGGCTCAG
>BOSO01004760.1:48631-59862 GCA_018403395.1 Gorsachius goisagi
GGAGACTCCCTTGTCACAAGGAGTCCCATGGAGAGGACAAGGGGTAGTGGACACAAGTTGCTCTTGGGGAGACTTTGGCTGGACATGAGAGGGAAATTTTTTCCCGTGAGAATAGTCAACCCTTGGAATAATCTCCCCAGGGGAGGGGTTGACTCCGCCACATTGGACACTTTCAAGCCTCAGCTGGACAGGGTGCTGGGCCATCTTGTCTGGACTGTGCTCTTGCCCAGAAAGGTTGGAGCAGATGATCCTTGAGATCCCTTCCAACCTGGGATTCCATGACCGGAGGTGGGTGGCAGAGCTCAGGACAGCCTGGCTGGTGGGATGCAGAGCTGCACGGCTGCATTGGCTTCCTCTATCCCTGATAGCAAGGCCAGGCTGTGGGTTGGTATCCAGGGTGATGGGTCATTGATGCTCAGGAGGGAGGAGCAATGGGCATCTCCCTGCTGCCCGGTTCCCACTGTGAAGGACACATCTCAGGAGCAGACCGCAGGCGTGACTCTTTCCGAACACCTCACTGGGGCTCTGGTCTCCCTCCGCATTTGCATTTCTGTGCAGAGAATTTGGAACTAAACCAACCCCTTCCACCAGAGCCATGGCTGTGTCACGGCCTATTGATTGGGAGAAACCAATACCTCCGATTAATTGAAAGGAGCAGGAAGGCTTGCACTCGCCACCCCTATCCTTTGTGCCTGTGCCCAGAGGCCGCGGGGAGGGCTGCTGTCTATGCTGGGTAAGTGCGTAGACCACCCTGTGCTCTGCCTTTGGGTCTGAAGCCCCGGCTGGGCGAGGCGGGGGAGCAGGGATTTTTGCTGTGGATTCCCAAAAGACCTTCCCAGCCCATAGTGCTGTGGGTCTGGCAAGAGACCTTGCTGATGGGTGTGCGAAGCGGGTGCTGGGTGTCGGCGCTGTGTGCCTGTGGCGATGCCTCCATAGGTTGGGATCAGGAGTAACCTGAGCAGCTCACAGCATGAAACCACTCCTCCAAGAAAGGGGCAGCCATGATCCTGGGGGCTCAGAGCACAGCACCCTGTAGAGACTCACAGAAATGAGCAGCTTGCCCAACACCGTATGCCAAAAAGGGGACAGTTCCCCGCCCCAGGCCCAGTGTCATCCCAGCCTGGGTCCTCCAATCGCTCTGGCTGAGGGGCTGCGCAGAAAGCCCAGGGGACGCTGCTGCGCGCTACCGGCGCCTCTGCGTGGCACTAACGCCCCCCCCGGCACACTCGGGCCCACGCTGCACAGGGGCTGCAGCCACGCGCCAGGAGCGCTTTGCTCCCACCATTGCTCACAGCTCTCCTTCAGCTGCCAGCCAGCCTCCGCAGACCTGGAAGCCTTCTTCCCTCTGCCTTCTCCTCCTCTCCTCCCGCTTCCCGGGTTTGAAGAGAGAGCTCAGCCAGGGTTATCTGTGCCAGAAGCAAGCGCAGGAAAATGGGAATGGATGGCTCCTGCTCCCCGCCAGGTGGTCTGCTAGGGAAGCTTTAGCTTTACCTACAGAGCCAGGCTCTCCCGGGGCCAGTTCCAGGACCCACCTTGGGCAGGAGAAGGTGCGGGTGCTGTTCTGGACCCCTTTGCTCTCTCTCCAGGGTGGTTGTTTTCCTTCCAAGCAGCACTGCAGCACTCGAATAAGAAGGGATTTGCAATGCAGAGAAAAACCTCCCACCCGCCACTCAGAGTCGTGTGGGCTGAGAGCAGAGCTGGGAGCAGCTGTGCCACTTTGCCATAACCGCCTGGGCTCGACACTCCTCCTCCTCGTGCCCTTCCCGGCTTGGCTGCCCCACAGCGCATTCTCGGGGGGTGCCTGGCTGCGGGACCCTGAGCCTACCGAGGGACCTGCAGGGAGCCTGGGCGGCAGCATGCCCTGCAGGGCAGAGGGACCATGGAGAGGAGGATGCTCTGCTCTCAGCCTTCCGTGGAGCCCTGGGCGTGAAAAGCGCCCTAGAGGTGGTAGAGGCAGACACAGGACAGTGAGATTTTTGTGCCTGTGGTCCAGCAGGTCGGTGTGACACTAGAGAAAGCGGAGGGGCCCTGCCAGGCATGGAGTAGCTACCTGTGCCCTTCTGTGTCTCTCAGTGAGGCAGGAGAGGTTCGGTTGGTCCCAAGGTCATTGGGGCTGTCGTGAGGGCCGTCACAGTGCTGCTGCTTTGCACTTTGGGCTGTTGACCCTGACTCTAGCTCATATTGCTTCTCCCCAAACCGAGGGGGATCCTGGGGACGATCTGCAGGGCAAGGGCTGTAGCTGCTTGGCGCTGGGTGCCCTGAGCCCGGGTGGGACAGGCATCACCCCTGCAGTGCTGGCTACCGAGCCCCAGAGCACATCCCTACCCTCATTCCCCCCACAGCCAGCTGCATGCGGGGCCCAGCTCCCATCTCTGGGCAGTGGGAGCAGAGGGAGCGCTTCTCTCTCCCAAGCTGTCACTCTGCCCTGTCACCTTGAGCAAGGGACCCGCTGCCGGCAGCTGGGAACACTGGGTTCGCTGCTGCTGGTCACCCTGAAGGAAGCAAACCACCCCTCGAAGCCTGGGGGATTTATCTGCCAGGAGCCACAGGGGCTTCCACCGCTCCCCTCCTGGTCTGCAGACAGCTGCTGGGTGGCTCTTGCCCCTCTGCACGGGGGTGTGCGGGGTTTCTGGGTGAGCTGGGCTGTAGTGGCTCAGCGCAGCATGGATTAGGGGGACACCGTCCAGGCTCCAGCAAGGATGTGGTTCCTCCATGAGTTAGGTGCTGCCCTGAACAGGCAGGTGCGACGCTGGGGATGGGAGAGACGAGGGGATAGTCTGGGATCATTGCTTCTTGACAGAGTAAAAGGGAGAAGGAAACTCTGCTCTTGGCCCTCCCCAGGGGGTCGCAGCAGGGGAGGAGCTGCTCTGGCTTGCATGGGGAGGCAGGAGACCACCCGGCCTCTTGAGAGCTGGGACCCCCTGGGCCCTCACCAGAGGGACGTGTTTTCTTGCTCAGAGCACAACTGTCAATGGAAAAGTCTCAGCACAGCCTTCAGCGCTCAGAAACACTGTGGGCTGGGACATTTTGGGGAAGATTTTTAGCTGCAGCAAAGAAATTTGGCAGCTTGGAAACAAGCTAATCATCCTCCTCCCATATGCTTGGTTCTATTTAAAAGGGAGCATGTACCCGATTCCTTCCGACCAGCACGGTGACATTTCCAGAGTGCGTTTGGAAATAAATTTGGCATCCGCTGTCAAAATCTCAGATTGAGCCCAGTGTGGTTAATTTGGGCTCTGAATGCCTTTGCTTCTGCAGAGCACCTTTCCCCACTGAGAGATCCTGAAGGTAGCAATGGCAGGGTTTGCTTCCCCCAGCCGAGCTGACACAGGCACCGGCCAGGCTTTGAGGGCTGAAGGGCACGAGCGACTTGGTTACTGGCTGGTGGCTCAAGCCGCTTTCCAACAACTGCTAAAGCATGGATGTGTGGTGGCTGTGAGCCTGGCTCTCCCAAACTGCTCCCTTCCCAGCACAGAGGCAGAAGGAGCTGCAGCTGCTCGGGCTCGTCCTGCCAGACCCCTGGGAGAGATGGAGCATTCTCCTTCCCCTTGCTCACTAGCAGAACACCCATCTTCCTCCAGGCTCTCTGCTCTCCAGAAGCCTCTCTGAAAACAGTCTTGCCTCCTCCCATCCAACGCCCTGCCAGACGTGGGGCTGGCAGCCTGTGGAGGAGCATCCAGAGTCTTCCTCACCTTCCCTCTCCCATTATGCACCAGCCCCCCAAATGCGATGCCCTGGCAGGGTGGGGGCAATGTCGTGCACAGCAGCACCGTGCTGGCTGCTATGCGCAGGCGTGATGAAGCCCATCGCCAGCTGCACATGGGTGAAAACCGGCCGGAAAGCGGGTGCCACTTGTACCCCTCCTGGGGAACATGCGTCAGGTAGCGGGCAGGCAGGCCTATCTCCATCATGCAGATGTGTCCCTGCTCTCCCCAAGATAGGGGAGTGTGGACCAAAGCCCTGGTCCTTGCTCTCTACCTGTAGCTGCCCCTTGCTCCCAGCTCAAGGTCTGGAGGCTGGGGTGGGATGGAGACCAGCGGGTGCTCCCGAGGGGAGCGGGGGGCTCTCGGGCTGCCCCGCACCCCAGTGAAGGTCACTGATGGTGACAGAAAGGGGCAGTGCCTGGTGGGAGGGATGATGCTTGCAGGGGGGCGTTACTAGGATGCTGTTTGGTGCTGGCTCAGCCTGTCTCAGCGTGCTCGGTTGGGCTAGACGGACTGTACCCAGGGATGAGACCAGGTGCTCCATCGCTGACCGGGAGCTGGTCCCTCACCCAGCATCAACATTTGGTGCCCGCTTGGTCCCTCTGGCCCCACCATGCCCTGCCCTGCCCAAGGCTCTGACCCGAACTGCTGCAGGCTGCAGGGGCACAGAGCTGCGAGCGGGCTTTTGGTCTCCCCCAGTGCTGTGAGAGCGCAGTGGGGTGAGGGCGGGAGAGCAGAGCGGGCTGAAAGCATATGGTGGGATTAATGCTTTATCTCTGCCTCCTAGCCATCCATGTGCTCCTGTTCTGCCTATGCCATTAGCTTCGTTAGCGCCGCTGGAGCGGTGGATTAAATCCAGTGAGCTGTGCAATGAACCTCATTGCTTGAGTCAGTTTTGAGGATTATGGTGAATTATGTAGATCAGAATCAGACAGCAATCCGGGCATGGCCCGATGTCTCCAGGGGGTGACAGGGCTGTAGCTTTGCCATTCGGGAGGTTTGCTGTGATCTAATTAGCTGTTCAAACAGGCCCTCCCGGCCACAGCTCCACAAATGCCTGCCCGCATTTACCACTCCCCTCTGCGCTCGGGTTTGCTCAGTCTCTGCAAACAGCAAGGGCTGGGCTGGGCTTGGGGACAGAAAGGAGCGGGATGTGCTGGGATCAGTGCCCAGCTGGCAGAGGGTCCTGCAGCCATGGGGGAGCAAGGGGAGGAAGTAAAGGTGGGAGATGAACAGATCCCTCTTGGCATCGGCTTGGAGGTGGGACCCAATGCCTTCCTCTGCCCAGGCTGGGCAGTGGGAGCTGCAGGGAGGTACCTGGGTGCAGGCTGCACCTCTGCTCCCCTCTGTGCAGCGCCGGGCAGCCGGCCGGGCCACAGACACACAGCTCTGCACTGCTCCGCCGGACTGGGAGCAGCACTCCCTGCTCTGGGTGTGAGCTTTTGCTGGGGCCGGGGAGGACCCATGACTGAAAAAGGCAGGATCCCTCCCTGCGGGGAAGAGCTGGGGCTTCCTTCATGGCCCCGATCGTGATCCGCTGGCCGGCGCGGTCCTTCTGGGCCATCCTGCTCCGGTTCAGATGAGCCACCCGCTGCCGGCGCCTCTGCAGCGCTTGCTTCCCGATGACCTGGGCAGGCACACGTGGCATTTTTTCCCAGTCTCTCTCCTTGCTCCTGTTTGCGTCTCCATTGCTCTGCAAGGGTATGAAGCGGGCTGTGCGCTGGCAGCAAACGCCCAACTCCCAGCAGTGCCCTGACAGCAGTCCCACAGCCCTGGGGGCAGTGAGCACCCTGTACTGAGCCTTAGGGAGGGCTCACAGGTGGCCAGCACCCACTTGCAGGCACCCTGAGTGTGCTCAGTGTGGGGGAGTGTGGGACATGGGCTGAAAGGGCCTCCCAGGGCTGGGGCTGCAGCATGCAACCCCTGAGCCAAACACTGGGGTGGGCTGGAAGGGGGAGGTTTCTGATCTTGGCCAGTTTGGGGGTTCCCTGACTGAGGTGAGCACCGTGCCGGCCTCCTGCCAGGCACACCAAGGGGCTCCAGCCCCTACCACAGGGTGGGCTCAGGGGCTTGAGAGCAGGTTAAAACCTTCTTGATCCAGAGCCCCATCCTGCTCCTCCAGGCTGGTGTCGGCTGGGGAAGCCTGGGCAGCCTGCCCTGGGGAAGGGATGCTGTCCGGGCCTTTGGCCACCCTGGAAGGGCTCCTCTGGCTGCCGTGGCCCTTCCTTGGGTCTGGCCCCTTTCTCCTGCAGCATTTCTATCGCGGTTGTAGGAGGTGGAACACCCCCGAGCCCCCTGCTGTCATACGGGTCTCGCCACCCTCACCACCCCCAATGTGGTCCTGCTTGCCTACTGCTCCCCTGCCCTCCCAGCCTGCACACGCGGCTCCTGGCTGTTGTGAATGTGCCTGTTCCACCATGCGTGGCCCCAGTCTCCTGTGGCTTGCCCCAGCTGAGCCGCAAAGCCCCTCGGACCCGCTCCCCGCACCCTCCAGGACAGCACAAGGGTTTGCAGGTCACCTCTGCCCCTCTCTTGTTTCAGTTTAACTGGAAGAGCTAAAATCAGAGTGTGGGAGAAGTAATGAAGGAAAGGAACATGGCCCCGGAGAATGAGGCAGGGAAGCCTTCATGGGCTGCCAAGAAAAGCATTGTAGGTCCAGCTTTCGATGCAGCCACTGATGATCCCCGGGTGCAGGTCAGGCTCCAGACCAAGAGGTGTCTCGTTCTCCCAGGCCAGCCTCCACCCGCTGGAGCATCCTTTGAAAAGCCTCCTCCCCGTTCGGTTGAGTCTGTGGGCCTTTAACCAGTCCTCAGAGAAATGTGCTGCCAGGGTCCATTTTCATTTTGGAGGTGGGGTGTGAGCCTGTGCACTGGGTGCTGCCCCCCATGGCTCTCTGGCCCCAGAGGACCCCTGCCCTGGCGGGGAAACAGCTCTGAATCATGAAATCGAGGGTGTCCGAGGCTGCCCCAGGGGACCGTATGCACCTTCGCAGCCTGCTTTGTCCACTGCTCTGCTGGAACAGATCCATCAGGATGAAATGCCGAGTGACGCTTGCCCTGGTATCTCTTTGTTGCCACCGTTGTTCTTTTTAGCAGCTATAAATTGCCTGCCTCGCCTAGGTGTCAAAATGCCCTCCCTCTTCCCTGGCTGCTGGAAACAGAGCCAGCCTGAGGCTGCTGGCCAGCGGCAGACGGAACGGGCTCCCGTGGCAGCACCCCCTGTCCCAGGGCTCCAAAGGCCCCCCTGGGATGAGCGAAGGGACACTGGCAGTCCTCCTGCCAGCCAGTTCAGCGGGGCCAAAGGTAAACTGAGGCACGCTGAGAAAAGTACGGAAAGCTGAGGCTGGCTCTGGGCCAGGCGGTGAGTGGCACCCACCTGTGGGAGGGACACTGGCCTTCTCTCTGCCAGCCCCGGGTGCGGGACACCAGGGCTTGCCAGCTGAAGAGATGCCAAGTGTTTAACCTGTACCCTCTCGCTGCCAGCTCTCAGCCTCCCGGACCTGCTCTCTCCTGAGAGGGTGATGGCCCCCTGCGGGCGGCTGGGAGCACAGAGCCCAACGCCCTCCGGGCTGGCTTCAACACCTGGCCTGGTGGTGAGGCCCGGGTAGCCAAGAGCCCAAGCAAGTCTTGTAACTCTGTGTTGGGAAATCAGGACATGGAATGGTTTGGGTTGGAAAAGCCCTTTAAGCTCACCCAGCCCAACCGTTCCCCTAGCCCTGCCATCCCACCACTAAACCCTGTCCCTAAGCACCTCGTCTGCCCGGCTTTAAAATACCTGGGGCGGGGGGGTGTACTCGAGCCATGCCCTGGGCAGCCCCTTCCAGTGCCTGACAGCCCTTGTGGGGAAGGAATTTTTCCTAAATCCTCAAGGCAGGTCCAAGGCGGCAAATGGAGCATTTCTGACTTGCCGGGGCTGTCTGAGTGGAGCATTCCTTCAAATCCCCTTGGATTTGGTGAGGATCCTGCTGGATTCCTGCACCACGGATACAGCAAAGCAGAGAGGAGCTGGTGCTTCATCGTCACTGAGCTTCAGGCAGAAGATGTAGGGAGAATCCCTATGGAGACCGTCACATTAGGTCTGGGATGGGGAAGGGATTGGCCTAGCCCAGCATGACTTGGTTTCGGCTGTAGCAGTGGGTCTGTTCCTGGCCAGCAATGGAAATCCAGAATAGCTGTTGGTATGGAACTTTAGCACGGAGCGTCTCTGCTCCAGGGCCAACACCCAGCAGGGCTGAAGCCCCTTCCAGGCATGAAGGTCCCTGGGTCCCCTCCAGCCCCAGGGCTGCAGGGAGGAGCTTGGAGAGACCCTGGGGCCGCCCAGCAGCCCCCCGGCACCGCTGGTGGCAGCCACCCACCTTCCTGGCAGGAAAGGAAAGAGGGGCGGCAGATTCTGGGGTGGGCACACACCAAAATAGGCATGGTCTGGGGTATTGAACAGGCCAGTGAACAACTGGGTGGCAGCTGTGGTCTCCGTGGCAACCCACAGCTGGCTGGGCGGGAATAAAGGGCACCCCGCTTCCGTGGAGTGCCAGCATCTCTGGTTCACCTGCGCCCGGCAACCTGGGTCGTTACAGGCGCCCTTGGAAATGCGCAGATGCAAACACGTGCCAAGCCCTTTGGAGGTACGGGAAAACACAGCCAAACATCCAGAAGGCTCCTCTGCGGCTGGAGCTTCTGCCTCCCGGCGCTGTGACTCCACGGCCACTCCCGGGTGCTGCGGCGGGTGGACGGGTGCGGGGAAGCCTCGCCCGGTTGCTCTCTCGGCAGCTCGCCGGAGGAGGAGCACCACCAGAGCCAGCACGCACCGCTTCCGTGCTTTGCGCTGCATTGTTTGGGAAGCTGGTGGTTTGCGGAGAACGCGCCGGGCTCCCAGCCAAGCGAATTAGCTGTAATAGGTAGGGAGCAATTAATGGCAGGTTTAACCGAGCGCCATCTCGCAAGGGCTCTGCCCCACGGCGTGGGCTTCCCTCGTGGTGAGGACCCACGCCTGAGGGATTCCTTGCACCGGGGAGGTTCGCTGCTGAGAGGCTGCTCGGCTCTGAACAAGGGCAGCTGGAAGCTGAATCTGCCCCGTTTACATTGGGGAAGGGAATTCACCAGTGCCAGGGAGAAACAAATGGAGACCGGCCTCTCCTCTGAAAAAATCTCTTGCCTGTTATTACTATAATAAGTCTCCAAGTCATGTGTCTGAAAGAGCTGAAGGGAAAAATCTATTTTTCTCCCTGTTTTTTTAGGCTGCTGCCTGTGTGACAGCCGCTCCGCAGTCCCTGCGTAGAGGTAGCCAGTTTTTCCCGTTGTTTGTGTGGGTTTTTCACATGGCAACGGCAGAGAGAAAACCTTTTTTTTCTTTTTTTTTTTCTAAGAAGCAGCAAATGCGATTGTAAAAAGCAACCCAAATTTGCAAGGAAGAGTGGGGAAAGGGGCAGGCGCAGAGGCAGCAAGGTACCTCACCCCTTTCTCTGTTTTGGGACCGCTGTGGTGGTTGTGCTCTTCTCAGCCAGCCAGGCCCTGGGATGTCACCTGCATCCTCTGCTCCAAGGATGCCCCACAAGAAGGCCCCAGCCCGGGGCTGCCTAGGGGGGTTCCCAATGGCCAGGGCAGAAGCGGGTCAGCCTGAGGCTGAAATTTTGCGGCGAGGCTCTGGGGGTGCTGTGCTAGGAAGGATTAGGGGGTTGGATGCCTTGGTCCTCGGGCACCATTTGGGAAGCTGGCATGGCAAAGGGAATGGGGGGGTATGGCTCTGCCTGGCCACCGAAAGCCATGCGGGAGCTCCATGCTGCCGAGCGAGTGCCTCGAGTCAGCAGGGAAAGCACCCGCATGGATACCCCCGGTGCTCAGGCAGCTCCGGCGTCTGCAGGGGAAGGTGCCACCCCGACCCCCCCCACAGCACAGCCACGTATGGGCCGTGAATGCCTCCCTCGCTGCCCCTGCCAGGCTGCTCCTGCCCCAACGCTCCTTGCTCCGGCCCTGGCCACGGCTGGAAACCATGCGCGGGCTGCGGGCGCGCTGCTCCGCTCCCTGCCCACCAGGCTGTCACAGCCCGCCCTGCTCCCTCAGGGAGCCGTTCCCTTCTTCGGTCCATCACATCACTCCCACGGCTGGTGCATGCGTCACTTTTTTTCCCCTTCTTCATACAACTGCCCTTTAGATATTTATATAGTGTTGCCATGTTCCCCCTCAGGCATCATCTTTCTAGGCTATACAAATTAAATTCCCTTAGTCTCTGCCCATAAGTCATCCTCTCCCGTCCTCGTATCAATTTGGCTGCTGTACTCAGAGCATTTGTCTCCTTTTCTGCGTGCGACGTCTCTCGCCCTGTAAAAGCTGCACTGGGCATTGCAGGGCACATTCACTGCCACAGCATAAAAATGGCATTAGGACCTGTTTTGGCCAGCAAAGGATCATTCTGGGCTCACACTGGCACACCAGCTGCCTTTCCACGAGCCAGCAGCTTGGTGCCGCGTCCCCACCCCAGCGCTTCGATGCTCTGGTGTGTGGTTGCTCTGCTGCTAACGCTGTGCTCGCTGCTCCCCGCACTGCCCGTCCTCCTTCCCAGCTGGGAGGGTCTTGGCACAAGCCCTGGGTGCCAGCCTTGGCGTGCACCCATCAGGAAGTCCTGCCTGGATGTCCATGGATGCCCTCTCGGCTCCAGGCTGCCACCAGACACTCCTCTGCGCCCCTGGCTTGTGGTGGCCCCTCTCCCTCACGCTCCCCTGGCTGCGTGCCCGTCCGCATCCCACCTTGGGCACAATACAGGCTCCTCCGTTGTGCCGGCCACCCTGGCTGGGTGAGCAGTTTGGGGAGCGTGGAGGGAGGTGGGACAGTCACCCCTGTAGCTGCAATTCCGGGTCGGCCGTTTGCTCACAGGTGCACAGAGACGGCGGCTTGCGGGAGATCGCGAGAGGCCACCAGTGCGATGGCTCATCCGTAGCCTGTCCGTGAGTCTGTCGCTGGAAGGGGCCGTGGTTAAATGCTCGTGCTCTCTCCCTCGGGCACCCTCAAGCCCGCGGCTGCGGTGGCAGTGCCCAGTGCTGTTTTCGTCTGCAGATGCTTGGCTGTGGCGAAAGAACGGACAGGGAGGAAAATGTGTGAAGATCCTCTGCCCTCCATGGCGTGGCAGAGGCCACACCAGAGCAGTTACACAGGCTTGATGGAGGGTAAACGCATTCACACAGCAGCTACGTTCTGGTTTATTTACATTTCCCCTCCTCCCCCCCGAAAATGAGATTTTATCACCCACCATTGCTGCTTTTTTCCATTCAATATGAAGCTCACGGAGCAGCATGTGCTCACGGGGCACCCCGGAGTTACACCAGCAGGATTTGCAGACCCTGGCTCTCATTGCCCCCCCCCGCCGTCTGCCATGACAACCCCAGGTGATCATGGAGTGACCTCTTGGGAGAAACTGCTGTGAATTTGGGAGTTCCCATCAACCACAAGAGTTTCTGTAATTCCTGCCGCCATGTTTGGGGTGGGTCCTTGCATTTTGTCAGGCTGTGTATTCCCCCAGATCCTCTCGGGGGGGGGG
>BOSO01004760.1:60000-81884 GCA_018403395.1 Gorsachius goisagi
CCCGCTTGGGCTCCGCTCTCGGCTGTGGCCTGCAGGATGTTTCTGGGGTGTGATCTGCACAAGGAGCTGGGGGGATCGCTCTGTCCTTCAATGCCCCTCATGCCTCCCTTCGCCCACACTGCTCACTGGCCATTGGAACCTCCCCTCCAAGGGCTGCCGGGTCGTTGGCGCCGCCTCCAGTGCCACTGGGGGTGCGAGGCTCAGCCGGGCTCTGCAGGGACGCTGCAAGCTACTGGCGCTCCCAGGGCAGCAGGGCGAGAGGAGGTCGTGTGGCTTCAGCAAGTGGAGCGGGAGGCTCAGCTTCCCGGTGCCGCGCTCTGGGTGGGAGCCACCCTCCTCCTTGGAGCATCCCAGAGCTCCCTCGAGGCAGGGGGGCCTCGCCCTGTGCTCAGTCCCCATTGCACCCCCGGTTTGCTCTGCAAAGGCCCAGATTGCCCATTCCCAAGCAGCCACGGTCCTCCCCACACCTCCCCAGCTGCAGCCTGGCAGGGACGGCACACCAGCCCGGCCAAAGGGGCCGGCTCCCACCGCCCAAGCGCTGAGCACCCTGCGGTGCCCTGGGCTCTCACAGCCCTCCCTCCCCATCGCACCGTGCCCCCTCCGGCCCTCGCCAGCCCTCGGCGACCTCAGGCATTCGGCATCACTTGAAATGCCACCGTGTGTCTCTCTTTCATCCCTGGCATCTTCATATGTCTCATCTTGGAAGGCTTGATATTAAAAACCATCTCATGAAACGTGATGAGAGGATTACAGAGGTCGAGTTAATGATGCATTTCACTTTGCAGCTTCCCTTTAAGCAAGCGCTGGCTGGGGGAAGCTGCCGAAACAGGCGGGGACCCGTCAGTGACAACATCCAGACCAACCTGCGCGGCTGGTGGAGTTTTCCAAGGCATTAAAGTTAATTAAGTACTAATTAGCTGAAACACTCTGAAGATCCCTGTCATAGCAGCCTTGCGTATCAGAGCCTGCCTGATTTATATTCTCGTAAGTTCCCGTTTTGCATCAAGGCAGCCTGCTTTGCGCATTCACTGCGGTTTCGGGGTGCAGGCTGCCGGGTGGGATGGGAAAGTGGCCCTGATGCGGGAAGGGAACTGAGGGCGTTGATAACGGGAGAGCTGTGCTGAGCTGAGTGGAAATGAACGAGCCACGTGCCCACCGTGGCCAGTGAAGGCCTGGGAGCCCTGTAGGACCTGCCCCTGGCCGCCTTGCCTCTCCTCCCAGACACCCAACCCACCGTGTCTCCCATGGGTGCTCCTTGCATAAGCCAGCGCTGGCCCCTTGGCCCGGCAGGGTCCGGCCACATTTGATGCTGAAGCAGGTCTGAGCGGCGCCAGCGGGGAACGCGTGGCTGTCGGGGTGCAGGCAGCGAGCGCCCATCGGCCCCGCAGCCCTGCCTTGCTCTCACGCGCAGGCATCCTGCGTCTTCAGGACTGCTGGAACCCTCGTGGTTTTATCCTCTTTTCCCTTGAAGGGGAAAATCTCCGTGGGATTTGTCCTCTTTGAAATCTGTCTCAGCAGCAGCCTGAGTCTGCACTGCCTCAGCGCTTCTCTGACTTCCCCTCGCCGTCTGGTCGCATTGGATCTGACGGGGCCTTTTGATGTCTCTGTTTAATTCCATCAGGTGATGCCGGAGAGGCTGCCTGCCTGCCGGAGAGCAAAGGGTTACCTCTTTAATGGCTGTGTGAGCCAGAGCAGGGCTGGGGAGATTAATCCCGAAATGAAAAACCCACTCTTCGCACTGATGAGGATGGCTGAGAAAGGAACCCGTTAAGTTATTGGAACGGCAGTGCTCTGGGGAGGGCAGAGAGCTGGGGTAGCACACGTGCGTTCGGAAACCTAGGAGCTGGCGCGGGAGCAGAGGATGGCAGGGAGGAGATGTGGTACGGTTTATAACTCGCTGGATTGATTCAGATCTCAGCAGCAGGAGTTGCTCTTGGAAGTACAGCTGCAGGGTTACTCCCGCCACACCAGCCCTGGACTCCGCATTTCAAGGTGCGGATCAGCCTCTCTAGATTTCTTTCCCTGACACTTGTGCGTTTCTGCTCCAGGGATAAGAGCAAAGCAAAACCTTGTTTCCCGAGCTCTTGCAAAGCTGTCAGCATCAATGGGAAAAGTACAGCCGGAGAGCAAGGAGCAGCAGCCTGGATAGCTCGATGCCAAGTGCTAAAACGTACAGGCAGGGCAAAGCGAGCCCGGGGCGCTGGTGGGGGACAGCCCTGCAAATCCACCATCCCCCAAACTGCTGCCTGAGGGGAAAGCCCCTGAGCCGAGCAACTGCTCTCCACCCCTCCAGGCAGCACAGTTTGACCGTCCTTCACTTTCATCTGGACAGAAAGCATCACTTTATACAGCAGGAGAGCGATCACGCGTGCTGCTATGCAGGCACGGGGGAGAAAGGACAGATTTTCTGCCAGACTGGCAAAGGATAATTAGCAGTTTAGCCATTATAATCTGATATGTGCCCCATGCCCCCCCCAGTGGGTACAGTTGTGGTGGGTGCACCTGGCCGGTCTCCCCACTGCGCGGGCACGCACACCATCCTGGGGTGCTTTCTTTTCCAGCTGTCTGGAGTGGGTTCCTCTGTCCTGGGGCACCTGCCGTCCCAGGCACCTGGGTCAGGAAGGACACTGGCCAGGCCAGGCTCAGCCCTGGGGAGGGAATGAAGGAATTTTGGTAGCTAATGGGGGCTAGGAGACGGCAGCGTACCGGCCATCACAAAAGGAAGGCTGCAAATGCTGTGTCCGTGCATAAAACCCAGGGGAGTTAGAGACAACTTCCAGGATCCGGCTCCTTCAGAGGCACCCATCGAGCGGCTGCGGGGGATCTGCCATCTCAGTCGGGGACGGGATTGGAGGTGGAGGTGGGCTTTGCTGCGGGGCCTGAATCCCAGTTCTGCCAAAGACAGGTATGGCCAGTCAGCGCCGACCAGCCCCATCTCCCCCCCAGCAGATCTGCCCGCTCCGCAGCCCCTCGGCATCCCGCTTGCCAGGTCCTCCCAGGGCACGGTGGAAGTGCTGTGTCTGCCGGCAGCATCCCCAGGTCTAGGGTGGCTGGTGCTAGGGTGGGAGCCCGGTGGCACAGGGTGGTCCCTGGGCAACACTGAGGATGCTGGCAAGGGACATCTCTCTGGTCAGGCTAGCACTGGTCAGAAGGGCCCTGCTGGTTTCCAGAGACACAAACCACCCTACGCTAGTGCCAATGAGTCCCTCGCTCCAGCTGAGCCCCAGCGGAGGCGAGGCCACAGTTCATCCCCCTGTTCTCACGCTCCCCGGCATGCAAAGCCCCCCAGCAGCCCAGCGCCGGCCAGGCAGGCAAGCTTACTCCACCCTGCATGCCTCACCGAGCAATTTGTGAGAGCGGCCTCCGTAGGTAGTGGGAGAGCTTTGCTGGTGGCAGCAACATTCGAGGAAGGATGAGAGGAAGGCAGAGGAGAAGGTTGTTGCTGTCTCTTTGGAGGACTCATTTTTCCCTTGCCAAAAGAGGTTACCGCTTATCCTGGTGATGTGGAGAGTGTACTTGCAGTCCGATGGTGCGCAGTGTTCCACATGCTTCGCTGACACTTTCTGCTCCCCTCCGAGTGGGAAAATTCAGAGCGCATTTTTTTCCAAAACCCAGGACAGTTTATGGGAATTGCAGCAGGAATTAGAGGTGCTACAGGGGGGACTTCAGGCAGGGAAAGGTCTTCCCACCTTGCTAAGTTTTCTGTGGACCCATGGCCAGGGTTTCTTACCTGATCAGTGAGCACCAGTGGCTGCAGGAAGAGGCGTGTAAAGGGCGCAGGCTTCCCAACAGAAGCTCTAACGGCTTTGCCATGGAGCAAGTGGCTGCACTGAGCAAAGAAATTATATTGCCATGAAATCTGCGTACAGGGAGTCCCTGGAAGCCGGCTCCGCACTCGGGGAAGGCAAGCAGCGTCAGTGAGCCCAAACCCAGGGCTGTCGGAGCTTGTCTAGGTGGAGAGCAAGCCAGGAGGGGCCTGGAGGGAGCACCCGGGGATGTGAGTGCTTCTGCTGCGAGGCCGTTCAGCAACCCTGCGCCTCCGAGGCCCTGGGCGCCCGTGAGAGCTGGCCCCATCACCCTTCTGTCACACTGTGCGCACGGTCAGGGTATTTTGTTTTTTTCCCCCTTGCAACCTTTTTATTTTTTTGGCTCTCTAGGATAGCGCTTGTAAATACAGCCATAAAGACATGAACAAGCACTGTGTAGGCTCCGAGGAGCCGTTCGATATCCGTATTAGGGACCGGCAGTGCTGGGGCCACGGTGGCACTCGGAGGGCACCTTTCAGCTGGCGTGTTTGAGTTGCTTCACAGGCACTAATGAATTAAGCCTCATACCAGCCTCACACGCAGAGCCTCGCAAGCAAATTATTCATCCGTTCGCACAACACCAGCGTTAAATAATAATAAGCAGCTGGTTAATTCTGCCTCTCCTCTGGTCTGAGGATTGCCTTGGAGCTGACAGCGGAGCCGTCCCGCTTTCCCAGCGCTGGTGGTCACTGTTGCTGGTGTGAGGGATTAGGGGAGCAGGGCTCAGCCAGCGTATTTGGCAGCCGGCCTGTGTCCAGGTCAGGGCAGCCGTACGGTGGGGCTTCTCTTCTCGGCTCTTCTCTGCCCCGGCCCGTCACCAAGCCCTGCGTCCTGCTGAGGGCCAGATGAGCCCCAAACCACCGCCTGCCCTGGCATACGTGAGGAGCGCAGTCAGTGCCCGGGGAAACGCTCCTTCCCTTCCGCAACGTTTTTCTGGCTGGCGATGGAGTCGTCCGGTGTTCCAGGGGATGAATCCAGAAGCAGGCAGTAGGCGCTGTGCTCACAGAGCGATACAGGAGTAGCACCAAATTGGCTCAAATGCTTGAATTCAGCACATTTGGAAGGATCCTGATGCGCAGGGGTTTGGGTGAACGGTCCTTTCAGGTGTTGCCCTCCACGTGGCATTTCCTGGAGCAGCCCGGGGCTGCAGGGGGAATTGGCTCCATTCAGAGCAGAACAGAAAAAGCGACGCTTCTCAACCGAGCGCGACCCAAAACGTGGCGCTCTGAGATGCTCCCTCCAGTGGAAGTTGAAGGCCCTTGTGCCCCCAGGCGCTGCCTGACCCTCCTGCTTGCGCTCATTTTCTTTTAATTTGTCAGGTTTCGGTGTTAAAGCCCCAAACCTTGCCGTTCCAGAATGGGTTCATGCTGAGAAGAGAACGAGCAGCCGTTCCAGCAAATCGGCCATGGAACCCATCACTTAAACCAGCAAAACGCTTTGCAGATTGAACCTCCCTCCCATCCCCCAGTTTTAGCCAGAGCTCTTTACCTGATGTTCCCTAGCAGCAACCAGGTTTGGCCTCTCGACGCCCTCCCTTGACCAGGGCACACTGCAGAGACGTCGCCTTGCCTTTGCCACAGCAGCGGCACTGGTGGAAAGTGGGGGGGCAGGCGGGGGCGCAGGCAGAAGGTCCTCATCCCAATTTCTGAGCTCCAGGAGGGTCATGCTGGCTCTGGGATGAGGGAGCGGGAGGCTGAACACAGTGGGGGAATGGCTGGGCGTCTCTTACAAGGAAATCTCCCCATCTCTTACAAAGAAATAAGGGTCTGGCGCAACCCAGTTGGCAGGATTGAGTCACTGGTACTGGCGAGGGTGGCGGGGGCAACGGGAAGACTGCCCCAGGAATCCCGAAGCAAGGTGGCCCCCACCCTGCATCCATGCCAAACCAGCTGGGAGCCTCTGGGGGGGCCTGGCACTGATGGCACCAATGGCACTGATGGCACCGATGGCACCAGGCAGTGGGGGCGCGGCATGCTGGTCCCAGCCCCGAGGGCTGTGGCGCAGTGGGAAATGTGGAAGCACAAATGGTTGGTACCTGTCCAGGCCACTGTTCCCTGGAAGCCATCAGTGCTGAGAAATGGGAGCAGTCAAGGTCAAGACTGGGGCTCTCTAAGAACCATCTGCCTGTGCTAGGAATTGGGATGGTTGGACCACGCAGCTGGGGGGCTGCTGGGCCACGCGCCGGCACGGGCTGGCTGCGGAGAGGTGTGGATACCTGCCCTTGCAAAGGGGGGCCCATGGAGCTGCTCCGGGGAGAGCGGAGCGGGAACGGGCAATGAGCCAGCGCCATCTCTAAGGCAGCCTGGAGCCACGGCGACCTCTCACATCCCGGGCGAGGCTCGGGCTGTTCCCCCCTGGCATCTCACACAGCCTCAGGGCTGTTAAAGTGGGATATGCAGGCACACATTCCCATGCTGCCCGCCCGACGCTGTCCATCCCTGTGCCACCCACCCTGTGGCATCCATGGGGATGTGACACTCGGGCATCCCCACTCCATCCCTTGCGGCAGCATGTCCGTGGGGATGGGGGTTACCCCAAAAGCAGTAATGGCAGCAGGGTGGCATGGCCAGCGCTCGCGGCAGCGGGACGGCTCTGTACAGCCAACTAGACCCATGCGGTCCTGCCCTCTGAGGGCACCAGAGGTGTTTGTGTCCCCTCATCCCTACCTGGGCATCCCCCCCTTCTTCTGGTTCCCATGGTGTGTGTTTGGGTGGTAATTATGAGGGTGCTGCTGCTGAACTCCTTGCTGTATTCATTTGTCTGGGTGCTGAGGTCATTGTCTTCACAGTGGCAATGACTCTAGCAATGCACACAGAACAAAATAAATCTGCAGTTGAAGCCCAAGTCTAGAGGGAAAAAAATCCCAGGAGCTGTCTCCTTTACAAGGATGTGAGATGCCTAACAGCTTGCTGCCAGGGATCTGCCATTTTCTGCCTGCGATGCAGGGAGCGTGGATGTCTGACATGCTCCTGAGCAGTGCCTGAAAGGAGGGGCACAACAGGGTTCGAGTTAGCCAGGGGTCCGCGCCGCTGAGACCGGCGGGTCCCAGCGGGGGCTCTGGGTCTGCCTGAGGGGCAGGGGCCGGGGGGCAGCAGCCCCACCGCTGCCGAAAGCCTTGGCTGCGCCCGGGCGCTGCGGGGTTGCTGAGTCAGAAAAATAACAGCGCTGAGGAGTCGGAGCGGAGCAGCAGGCGGATGCACCGGAGGGGTTAGCAATCGCTTCCCGCCTCCAGTGCCTCCAGCTTCTTGCTGGGAACCCCAGCTCCCCGCTAGATCCGACAGCTTGTTTGCTCGCCACATGACCTTGGACAAATAATCTTTGCTCTGGTGCTTGCTTCCCCTCCTGCCCCAGAGACAAGGATGCTCCCCCATTTTTCAATCCTCATCGAGACCCAGAAATGGGGCCCTGTGGGGCTTCGCTCTCCCGGGCACGCTGGGGCTGAGCTGGCTGCTTCTTGGGACGGCTGCGGGAGGAAGCAGACGTGTGGCGCTGGGCTGGGCTGGCCCCGGTGGCCACCGGCTTGGGCGTGCGCGGCACAGCAGCGGCAGTGCCCTGCTGGCCCGCTGATATGGCCAGCTGGGGACAGGGACGGTGGCTGAGGCACCCCCGCTCTGCCCCATGGGCGGTGTTTGGGGAGCGCTGGAGAGCAGAGCCCGGGAATCACCGCTGCTTGGTTTCCGTGTCACTGAGGGGAGATGGGAATTATCTCTGTGCCATTCGGAGCATGAAGAGGTGGTTGGGAGCTGGGCGCAGTGTGTCAATGGAGGGAAAGAGCATGAGATTAATTACAGGAGCAATGACGATGACTATTGATAAATCAGGCCTGTTAGGAGGGTACCTGTGGTCCTGTTGCTGTCTGCCATGCTCAAGCTGGGATGAATGAACGAGCTAATTGTTTGCTGCGCTGAAAAGCAATCTTCAGGGAGCAGCACGTTACATTAAATGAGTCAGCTCCATGCTGGCAGCACTATTATCAAATATTGCAATATTTAGCTGGACGATTTCTGCCCAAGCTCAGCGTCGACGGAGAAGGATGTTGTTTTTGTCGACGTATGAAGCTAGAGAGGCATCAGATACTGTTTGTTTCCTGATGAGCGGAGATCTGGCAAAAAGTGGGATCGTTTCGCTTGTTAGAGCGCTTTTGGAATGAGTCATGTGTGCTTCAGCGCTGCCTCCAGAAACTTAATTGAAAGTTCTGGTGCCTGTTGTTGTAAGGGGAGAACCATATGCTAGTGAAAGACAGGACTTGGTTTTTATAGTCCAGGAAGATTATAACGGCATCAGACCCCAACTGTTGTGGCACTGCGTTCAGGGAAAAAACCCAGGAGTTTCTGCTGTAGGGAGGTCAAAACCTTGATGACGATGACAACAAAAAAGGAAGGGCTGCTTGTGAAAACCCAGCTCCGTTCTACTGCTTGGTGGCATCGGTGGTCGCTGCTGACTGATCGGTGTCAGGGCAAAGGGCTGCAGGGCTGCCCCCCACTCCGGCGGAGGATGGGCTGCCTGATGCCGTGGGCTGTTGGCGAGGTGCTGGTGCTGCCGGCGGTCCCGACTGCTGGCCCGCTTCCGAAAAGCCTGGTTAATCATTCCACGCCATCCCATTCATCCTTTCTTATTGTTGTTTGCAAAGCTCTCTTGGCTGGAAAATAAAGTCAGTGAATAACATGCTGGGAAGCAAACAAGGCTTGTGCTGCCAGGTGGGAGCA
The DNA here is from genome assembly GCA_018403395.1 of Gorsachius goisagi. Taxonomy (NCBI): domain Eukaryota; kingdom Metazoa; phylum Chordata; class Aves; order Pelecaniformes; family Ardeidae; genus Gorsachius; species Gorsachius goisagi. The sequence goes on from BOSO01004760.1 coordinate 68,513, forward strand.
GGGCTCCCGAGATCCTCATGCAAAAGCTTTCCTGGGGAGAGCTGGAGTCCCCCCGTCACCACCTCATCAAAGAAGGCAGGCAGTGGCACGATGGAGGGCTTGCTAAGACAGCCTCTGTGAAATGATGGCATGGAAGCAAAGAGCCTGCAACGGCTGCAGCGATGAGCTAAGTCGCGTTGCCTAAGGAGAGCTGCGTGGGTAGCTGAGGGTGTTCGTGCAGCGTCGTCCCAGAGAGATGAAGTCCTCTCCCACCTCCTGGAGATGTCCACAAGGACACGGCCTGCGGAGCACAAGCGTCACACATCAGAAGCACCTCGATTCATCTGGCTGTGGAGTTGCAGTGTGTGTGCAGCTGGGTTCCTGGGGCTGCTCTTCAGTTCAGATGGGATTTCAGCTTGGGTAGACATCTGACAGCTCTGTTGCTTGCCTGGCGATCCCAGCACAGCCCCACCTCTCCCCTCGCCTCCCCTGCCCTCTGCTTCTCATTTAGTCCCTTCCTGCTGCAGGTACTCTTTAGCACAGCGCTTAAGCCAGCGCCTCACTTCAGGTACCTGCTTAAACCCCAACACAGCAAGGGGCTGTTCCCCAGGTAGGGGTGCGTGTGCCCAACTGCCGCATCCCGAGCAGGAGACGGCTGGAGCAGGACTGGCCCGGACCCCGTCTGCGCGGCGCGGGGAAGGAGGGAGTCCTCGCAAGATGCTGCAGCCCTGTCAGAAGTGGGAACCCGCAGGAACCTGTCCTTTCCCTAGTTCCGCCTTTCCCCGTTTCATGCGATGCCGTGTGCATATGGCTGAAGGTAAATCGCGTGTGGCAGGATAACGTGCTATGTATAGCTTGAACACGGGCTTCCTACGCTGATGGACTTCTTCTTTCCCTTTCCTGCTTTCTCTTTCTTTTGCTCCTTTTGCACATTGATCGGTTCAGAAAACCTCATTTCCCGCACAGGTGGTCAGTACAGAGCCACTCATCGACAGTTGATCCCAGGGTCTGTGAAAATGAGTACAATTAACGACTAAAACAGGGGCGCCTTGGCCAAAGAATTTCAAATTCAAAAAAACTTTCGGTGGGCGCAGATGATATCCTTGGGATAGCAACCCCATGAAAAGATCCAGGAATGCTCAGCACATGGGAGGCTACTTCTGCAGCCGCCCAGGCTTGGCACCTGAAGGAAAGGTGCTGAGGATATTGTAGGTGCTGTTCTCCTGTCACCTCAGAGGGTTCCTGGGACATCTTGGGGGCTGCTGTTATTTCTAATGCTGAGATGGGAGCCCCAACTCATAGGGAAAAAAGCTGGGGGCAATGTGTTTCCTACTTTTTTTTTTTTTCTGTCTCGGGCAGAGGAGTAAAATTTTACCTCTGGAAGAACAACCTCGCAAGACACTGGGGCCCTGCGCTCCATGCAGGTGGAGGGGCCTGGGGACCTCCTGGGACGTGCTTAGCAGGCAGAGTGGTGACCAGGGCAGAATAAAGGCTCCCAACCCCCTGGCCTGACCTAGGGGGACTGTGCCGTGACCCAGCCAGCTGTGCTCGAGGCCTTGCAGAGGTTCAGCCGCCTGTTAAACCCACCTGTATCCGTAGTCCCCCTTCCATCTCCTCCAAGTCACCTCCAGCAGTCACCCCTGGAAGCACCCTGGGTACCAGGGTGACCCCAGGCTGTCCGGGCGCTCACAAATCCTCCATTCTTGGGAAGCACACTCCTCCTCCTCCTCCGGTGCTGGCAGCAGGGCCTGAGGATGCGTCTGCTCCCTGCTGCACACGTGAGAGCAGCAGGAGCAGCAGCAAAGTCCAGGCCATGCAGGAAAAGCAGATTTTTAATGACTTGATGGGTCTTCGATTTCAAATATATATATAAAAATATATATAGCATGATGAGTCATGGAAGCGAGCACAGGAGGACATGAGAAGAGTGTCTGACCGCTAGCTAATTTGCAGATGTCCCCCTGTGCCAGATGCTCACCAGTGCTGAGGCACCGCTGACCAAAGGGATCGCAGGGAGCTGGGGAACCCAGCAGCTTCCGGGAGCCAGCCAGCTCGCCACCCTGATCAGGCAGCAGCCTGAAAAAGCCCAGGTGCCCAGTCCGTGCCAGGCACTGACGACTGCCCTGCCGCCTTTCATCGCAAAGCACCGTGTTGGTTTTATGCCGGAGATACAGGAAATAATGTTTCTGAAATGACCAAGCACCTCCTCCCTCCGTCTTTTCCCTGTAGAGCGAAACGTCCACCTTGCAGGGGTCCTATGCAAGGGCCATAGCCCCCTTTCATCTCACCTTCGCCCCTCTGAGGTGTCGACTTTTGGCAAAACGGCAGTGGATGTGGTACCCCTTGCTGAAGGCACAGCGGTCAGTGTCCCTCCTGCCCCCAGACGCCCTGCCCAGCCCAGAGTGTGGCCATACTCTTGCAGAGCCCAACTGCAGAGGTGTTAAAGCAAGCAGGGGGGAGGAAGGCACACGGATCCCTACTCCACTGGAAGCAGGCGGAGAAGCAGGACCTCCTGAGGAGAGGGTGCCTGCAGGCGGCTGAATTTAAGTTCCCCAGGACAAGAACAAGCAGACGGATCACGGGAGGCATGCTGGAGAGAGCCATATTGTCAACAGAAGCAAAGCCGATTGCAAAAACTGCAACCCCCAAAATTGGCAATGCCGAATAAGCTAATTCCTGCCTTTCGTCGGGGCAGTTACAGCTGCAGTAGGGCTCTGGTGGAGGAGGCAGCCTTAAACCCGAGCCGAGGTGGTTGCCCCTTTGCCTGCCTGATTTCAGTCCCCTCCGCCCAAAGGTGCGACCCCTGCTCAGCGGGCAGGGAGCTGCGTACGGCGCCGGTGGCCAGTGCCTTCCCGCATGCCCCCCCGGGCCTCCACGCCTGTGCCGGCAGCTGCAGAAGCTCTGCAGCCATTAGCAGCAGAAGGCTGCTGGCTGTGGGGAGGGGTTGTTTTCAGGCCCAACGCAGACCCAGCCGCTGCAGCCACGAGGCTCAGGGCCGCCTGGCAGGGCGAGAGGCAATGTGTGGGCAGCCCTGGGGTGCTGGTGCTCCGGGAGCAGCCGGTGAGCAGCAGAAGGGCACGTTGCTTCTGTTCAGGAGCGGATCAGTGAAGTGTCTGAGCTCAGTTACTCCCAAGCTATCACCAGGCGACCGTCAGCAGGCTTCACCAAACCAGGTTGATGTGTTCGCTAGAGAAAGGTCATTTGCCCGTGCTGCCACATCCCTTTCTCTCACTTCTCAGTTAGTGCTGGCATTTTACAGTGCTCAGAAAGGAAGAATGAGCTCAAGTTGGCCAAGAAGCTGCTGAGGAAGGTCTTGTGAAGGTCACGGGTGATGGCTTCCTTTACCTTTTGCTAGTTGTGTATCTCCCCAAGAGCCCCCAGCTGATGTTCTTGTCCTTCATCATCTTTTGGGGCAAAACGCTGCCGGGAAGCACGAGCTACAGTGGCTCCTTTCTCCTTGGTAATCCTTCCCCATGCTGCAGCTGATGCATGCACACAGCCCAGGGCGACGGTTTAGGGGGCCATTTGCTGAAGGATCTATGGCCAGAAAGATCTCTGGGTCCTGCCGACGTGATCGCTAGGTGGATTTGTGTAGGAGACCTGAGGAGGCTAAGTCCCTGGGAGAAATCCCTGGAATGAAATTCCTCCCCATAGGCAGCGAGGCAAACGGAGCACGTTTTCTGAGCCGTGGAAGCAGGAGCCGGTTGGCTGTGTAACGTAACGCTGTTCCATAATCTGCAGCAGCAGCACACCCCGTTTGTTCTGACACGGCAAAAGCAACGAGCACAGCCCACGGCACCTTTGGGGGTGCGCAGGCTGCAGATCCACCCGGCTCACCGCCGTGCCTGGCTTCAGCCTCCCAACGGGCTGGGACCTTGGGTCATGGGGTGAGCCGGCTCCCAGGGGCAAGTGGTCCCTGCCCCGCTGCTGGCACGAGTGAGCTGGCCAGCTTGGCAAACGGCGCTCCTGCACGGCGGCTCTCAGTGGCTCACTGCGGGGGTGTGGGGGCAAGTGCCACCAGCGCAAGGCCAAGCCAGAGACTGAGCAAAGCTCCCGTGCTCTTACCCCCAAGGCCGAGCAGGGAGGATGGCCATGGGCCAGCACAGGAGGCCGATGGCGTTCCCGGGCTGGTCTGGGGATGGCTGTGTGTCTTGCTAGGTGTCAGCGTGACCATTGCCAACCCTTGAACAGCTGCGGCTTGTGGAGATTGAGCCTTGTAGGGGCAGTGCCATGGCGTTTCTTCACAAACAAGACAACACCAGGCTTCTGCGGGAGCTGGCTGAGCCCAGCACCGCTGAGCCACCCCCATCACGCGCGCTGCACAGCTGGCACCCACCGCCACCCTCGCTTCTCCCCCCACCAAAACAGGGAGGTCAACTCTTAATGGAATGACCAGGGGGATGTTTCTGGCCAGCCAGGGAGGCTGCTGGAAACAGGCATGTTTGTAGCCACGGAGCGAGTCAGTCGGTCGCTCACCACTGTGAATGTGGAAAGACTGCAGTTAAATCGGGGTGGGGTTTTTTTTCCTTCCCATTTGTAAAAATAAATAGAAGCCTCTGAGCTCCCTGCTGCAAGTTCTGTGCAAATTTAGACCTTGTGCCTCTGGGCCTGTGGTTCTGAATGTCAGCAGATGTCCCTGGAGCTGCTCCTGGTGCAGGATCAGAGGTCTGCAAGCCCTCCGCACCCCCTGCCCCAGAGCTGCAGGGTGCACGCTCCTCAGCTCAGCCTGGTCTGAGCACAGCTCAGGATGGTGGCTCTGAACACGCTTTGACCCGTGGAGCTGGCAGGAGTAATGTGACATCCCGGGGGCGGCTCAGCAGACAGGACCCTCGAGTGTGGAGCTGGATACGGTCCCAGATGCAGCCAAGCAGTGAGCTGGAGCTGACGGCCACCTGCAGGGGCCAGGGAGCCTCGGGGCAGGAGCACCCTGGCCATCCAGGGGAGCTGTCACCATCCCCGTTGCTCCAGGAGGCTCCCGGAGCAGCTTTCTCACACTGTGGGAATGCTGCACCAGTGGCACCCTGGCCCCTCCTGTGGCGGCTCCATGGCATGGGGTGCGCTATGTTGGGCTCCTGGGGAGCCCTGCCTCCGGCTGGCTTTGCCCCGGCTGCTGCAGAAACCCAGAGCAGCCAGAGAGCGCCAGAGACCAAGGGCAGCAGTCGCTGGGGGCATGGTTCTGCCAACGGTGCCGGGTCCCTTCGCCCAGTCAGGGGGTCGAGCTGGGGGAGGTACCGATCACAACCAATCTTTAATAGAACACCTTTTATTAATGAAGCATTGTATTATTGGTGGAATCAAGCTGTTTGTAGCAGCGCAGCCTCGCTAACTCGCACACCGCAGTTCCCCGCAGGCAGGCCGGCTCTGGAGGTCACGGTGATGTGCTAACGGCTTTTAGGCTCAGAAGGTCCCTCAGGGGTGGGTCCCCGCTTTCACCAGAGGTATACGTAACCTGCGCTTGTGGCAAGCCTGTCCCGCCAGCCCCCCGGCACACGCTGGGAGGGAAAGGCTGCTCCCCAATCTGGCAGAGCCAGGTGCCCTGCCAGCCTCCACGCCAAGCCTGCTCCTCGGGCAGGATTGATGGGGCAGCTAAAAGTGTCTGCGGCTGCTGTGCAGAAAGCAAGCGCCTGTGTCTTTGTCTTCTGCGGCTCTGGCGGTACCTGGGGACCTGACCTTCCAGCGGTCCCTGCTGCAACCCACACAGCACGGGCTTAATTCCTTAAGTTAGTGGGGTGCTACAGTCCCAGATGAAACTCTGGGCAAGGCACGATGTGTCTCAGAGTGACCTTCCTTCAGGAGCACGTCCCCTTCCAGGCGGCAGAAATCTCTGCTTCAGCCTGCTGTTGCACTGCATTCCCACGCTGCTCCCCACGTATTTGAACCCACCCCACGCCCTGCACAACCCACCCCCACATGGCAGATGAACTGATGGTGGGGGTAGAAATGCCCCTTCATCCAGGCAGTGCATCCCAGGCAGAGATTGCCCACCCTGGGCCTGACTTTCCCCTTAGCTTGCAAGGTGCCCACCCCACTCTGCCTTAGCTCAGCCTGGGCACCAGGCTCCTGCCGGCCCGGCTCTTTCCTGGCAGCCAGGCGCTTCAGCGGAAATGCAGTGACATTTACTGCCAGAAAAGTATTTCCTACAGGAAGAGGCTTTTTTAAGCAAGTTAAGGGTGAGGGGTTATTTAGCACTGGCAGTGCCACAAACTTACTCTGTGCGTTTCGGCATGCAAAGCTGCACAGCCAGGAGGCTGCGTGGTGCTCGGGCTGCGGCTTTCCAGCTTCCCCAGCCCTGCCGAGCCTGCTGACCTGCTCCCATCCCACTCCTCCTCCCGGTTCCCCACTGGACCCAGGCATCCCATGCTGTAAGGGTAGCAGCAGGCTCTGCTGCCATCCCCTCGTGCTGCCTGGGCTCTTTGGGACGCTGCTCCCCCACTTCTCAAGCGAGGCCAAGGGATCCCCCACATCCCAGCTGGCCAGGATGGTTCTGCTGCTGCCAGGCTGGAGCCCACCCCGGCCAACAGCAGCGATGGGACCCCAGGAGCAGATCAAGCCCCTTCTGCCCGCACCCTGTGCCAGCCGCTGTGACAGACGGGGCTCGGTCTGCAGCGAACGGCCAGGGATGCCCTGAGCTGGGCCACGTCCCCAGCCCGGGCAGGGAGAAGGGAGTGGGTGGGCGGTGTGAGGCTGGCTGGGCACCGGGATGGGGGCCATTGCTGGTGCTGGGGAGGGCACTGCGGCCACCCCTCGGCCAAGCGCCCTGGCTCACCCGCAAAACTCGCCCAGCGGTGCCAGGCTTTGCCTGCAGGGAAGCGAAATGCCTGGCCTGGTCCCCGCTGCCTGTGCAGCGAGGCTGGTGGCAGTGCTGGGGGCTGATGGCAGGACCAGTGCTGATGGCAGGGACAGGGCTGACGGCAGTGCTGAGGATGATGGCAGGGTTAGACCCGTGGCAGGGATGAGGCTGATGGCAGCAACACAGAGAATGTCTTTCCTGGGCCCGTGTGCCCTTCTGGGGGAAGGAGGGGCCCTGCAGCACCAGCGATTGCGGCTTCGCAGAGGGGCACAGCGCCGGTGCTGTGCCAGGTCGCTGGGGCGGCGGCGGGAAGTGTGTGTGCTGCTTTGATGAAGACAAATGAGCACATTTATGGCAGCTCCAGAAAAGTAACATCTGCATGAGGCCTTAATGAAAAGCCAGGTACCTCGTAATATAATTACCATCTGGATTGTCAACAGCAAATTAAACCCTGTTTAGGCTGGGTTCTGCCTTGCCTCTGAGGTTATTTTCCGCAGGTAGGAAATCAGCAGAGTTCTTGGGGCTGAGGGCTTTGCTGTTATTTGGGGGATGTTTGCACTCGTGGACCCAAATTTCTCCTGTCCCCGCAGCATTCAGCCTCCTGTCTCTTCCGATGCGGCAGAGGCACGAGGGCCAGCTTCAGCCCCGATGCCCTGTGCAGCCGAGAGCTGCTGCAGCAGGGGCAGCCGTGCCTCTCTCCTCAAGGGGCCAGATCTGCAGATTCAAACCCTGCTGCCGGTCTGGGCAATTGGTCAACTGCGGAGGCACATCCCAAGGGATGCGAGCACCCTCAGCTCCCCGCGAGAGCAGAGGCACCAGAGATCAAGAGTCTGGGTACTTATGCAGAGAGTGACTGGTCTGCTGCACCCTGCAGAGAGACCTCAGCGAAGGGCAGTTTAATGCAGTAACTGGGGTTCCAGTAGCCGCCAGGTAATGGTGACGCCCAGCCTAGAGCGATCTAAGCTTGTCTGCGTCCCAACTTGTGAAGTTAAAGCCGGTGCCAGTGTCTCTCTGGAGTAGAAAGGAGCCCAAGCAGGGGGACTGTATGGGCTCCCAGCCAGTGCTGAGCCCCACGGCAGGACCACGCCAGCCTTGTGGAGCTGGGCTCGCAGAGGGATGTGGTGTCCCCCGTCCATGAAGGATGCTCATGGGCTGCTGATGGGCTCAGCCTCCCCGGCCCTGCCACTTCCCTGTCCCCACTTCCAACACCAGCATCTTCAAAGCCCCTTCAGCTGCTGGAGGATCTCGGTGGCCTCCAGCAGAGAGGGACTGGCTGTGGCTGCTCCATGGAGCAGGCGACAGCACTGGCTTTGCCCCTTGCACTCTTCCACACTCCTTTTGCTTCCAACTCCCTCGTTTTGGCCATGCATGACATCAGCAGCTGCTGTTAGATGATCACAGATGGACGGGAAGCCAAGGCAGCCGACAGCACAAACATCCCATCCCTGCCCAGCACTTTTCCTTCCCCTGCCTGGTTCTGTTCTCCGTCCCTCCCCGAGGCAGCCAGGGAGCTCGGATGAGCACATGGCCTCCCTGCCAAGAAACTATTTTATCCTCCTGGTGGCAAAAAAAATGCTTCCACGTGTGCCTTCCAATGGGTCAACCAAAGTTTTTAGAGTGGGATGCGGTCATGGGGTGAACAAGGGGGGCCCGGTCCGGCCCGGCCCATCTCCCGGAGACTGAGCATGCATGTCCCCAGGCGGTGTGAGTGGGGCGGCTCCAGTGCTCGCTCATCGCACAGAGCACGTCTGTTCTGTGCGTTTTTGCTGATAGATCTCTGCTGACTACATTTCCCCAGAGGAGCTACATTAATAAGTGTCGCAGCCAAAATAGGTGCCTTTGCCTGCATTTCCTACCAGCCCTAGTCCCCAGGTGCAGTGGGGGGGCTTTCGGCAGGAGCCCAGGCTACGGCAGGTTGGGAAGGAGCAAATCACCATGTCCTGGTGTCCCTTCTGAAGGGCTCAGAAGCACTTTGAGATCTGTGGATCAACAGGGCTTGTGGGGAAAAGCCAGTCAGGACTGCGGCTGCAGAGCGGGTGAGGGCTGAAGCAATCACCTGCAACAGGCAACGTCCATCCACCTTCGCTCTGTTGCTTCATACCGAGGCAAAATCCCCCCTCGCCACCCTCTGAGCTCAGGTGCTGGCCGGCTGTGCCAGCCCCAGCCCGGGGCAGCCTGCTCCGCAGCGAGCGCGGGTGGCCACCGTCCGTCGGGTGCGGGAGCCCCGCGCTGGGGCACACACCAGCAGCGTGACCTCCTCCTCTTGCTGTGGCCCCTCGTGCCACACGCACAGAAGGTGTTTGGAGGTCGGCTGCAAATCTCTGCTCTCTGAGCAGCTGGCAGATGGGAGCCGGCAGGCACAGCCACCCGGGCTCTACTGAATGGCTGGAGTGTACGGATCGGCGCAGAGTAGTGCTGCTGGCTCCCACCCTCCCGGCCCCTCCAGCCAGCAGCAGCCCCCCAGGCTGGATGAGGGGCCGGGCTTGGGTATGGGGGCATGAATTTGTCTTCCCACGTCCATCACATGCTTCTCACAGCATCCTGAATGAGCCGTTTACTGCTAAACCTGCATGAAGCAAAGATGGAGCATCCCTGCCCCCGGGAAGGGCTGAGAAAGAAAAGCCCTCAGTGCTCGAAGGCAGTGGGATGGCCATACCGGCCCCCCCAGGGGCAGCGCTGCGTGCAGAGGTGCAAGCGGGAGGTAGTTGGAAGCCATTTCAGGCTGGTGCTCCATGGCGTCCTGATGTTCTCTTGTCTCTGGAGGCGTTGCTGACGATCAGTCAGCTCATCCTGCCTGGTGGCATGTTACACTTCGCAGCCAGCAGCATGCGTGCTTGTTCCTCCCTGTTCTGCCTGGATCCCTCCCTTTCCCCACCTTCGACCCTTCTCCCAACCATCTTATAAAGACTGTCGTGCAATCCCCAAACTTCCCCCAGGAGCCCCCCAGGAAGCCCTGGGTACTTTGTGCGGCAGCCCCGTGAGCATGCGCACCTCTCCGGAGAGTTCCTGCTGCTGAATCTCCCTGGGAGTGTTGCCACAGCGGCCAAGGCTCAGCCACGATGGTTTAGGGGTGCCAGAGGGTGAGCCGAGGTCGGCACTGCCTCTTTTTCCCCGGTCCCTCGCTGTTTGTTTGCATCGTCCTTGCACAGCCGTCCTCGGAGGACAGGCCCAGGGACGCAGCAGGGAAGGTGTGAAAGAAGGACGCTCCTCACAGCTTTAGGCGAGCATAGCTCTCATTTGAGGTGTTGCGCTCCTGTACAGCGTAAATACGTGTGAACACACATGCCGCGTGGCAGCCCTGCTTGAAGGTTGATTGTGACCCGGCCTGACCCCTTTAGCAAAGAGTCTGTTGTCAAATAACAGCACAAGGTAAATTGGTGTCTGTGAGTGTCTGAGCTGAGGCCGCCACGCTCGTGACACGGCAGCGCAGCACAGAATGATGTGGCGGCGCCTGTTGTGTCATCCCTGCTAGACTCCCGGCTCTGAGCACAGGAACAAGCACCCAAGCGCCACGTTTCTCCTCGCTAGACACAGCGCAAGTGATCACATTGGCCCCTAATGAGCCCAGGGCACCACCGTGCGAGCCAGGCTCAAATGCATATTCAGAGACTTTTCCAGTCCCAAACGGCTTACGAGCTATCCTGGTAAGACCGACGTTGGAACTACCACAAGCCTGCCTTCACAGATGGGGAATTGAGGCACTACCGGGGTTTGGCAAGGGGAGTCTCTGGAGCTGAGCATGGAAACATCCCTGGAAGAAGGCCCGACCTGCCAGCACCCACCTCATCAGAAATCCCAGGTGGCACAAAATGAGAGGTATCAGCACCTATGGATGCGCAACCTTGCTGCCGGCCCAGCTCCGGGCAATCGCCAGCTCCTCCTGGCTGCATAGGGCTGGCGGGATGCAGGCAGCGCCAGGGGACAGCGCCCGGGCAGAAACCTGTGCCCCCTCCTGCTCCGCTCCGGCAGGGTGCATGGGGGCCACGTGGAGCAGCACACAGGGCACCGGCCATGCTGGCGCAAGGCTGGTGCCAAGGTCAGGCTGACCTACAGACACAAGCGAGGTTCACGAAAGCTGCCCACACCGCCACAGGCACAGAGCCCGTCAGCGTGTGCAAGGAGAGCTCCAAGGAGGGAGATGGTTCCAGGGAGCTCTTCCCGCAGGGACTTGGCAATCCTGTTTGCCCCCAGCTTGCCACTGTCACCTGAGCACTCCTGGGGCCTTCTCCATGGACCGGTCTCTCTCTTCTTTGCTCCTCCATCTCTTGGGCACAGTCAGCGGCTCTGGCTTGTTGTGTGTCAGCCCGGAGAGCTGTGTCGGCACCTGCCCCGTGCATGCACCTGCACGCGTGTGAGCATCGGCACGTGTGTGCATGCGTGTACCTGCTTGGAAGGGGGCAGACAGTCCTGTAACCTGGCGTAAGCTCTTGCATGAGAACTTACCAGCACTGCTCTTGGGCTCTGGAGGAGGCCATGGGGAGCGTGGGCATCAGCGCCTGCATGGGCAGGGGTGCCTGGGGTGCATACAAGGGGGGGTGAGCTGAAGGAGGGGTGCCGATGGCATGTGCTGCAGCTGGCCGGGGTGAAAGTCAGCGCTCCCAGGCAGGAGCTGCGCACCACCAGTGGGATCCAGCCTTGGGGACGTCCAGGGCAGGGCTGACCCACCCAGCTTGCCCGTGGCTCCCTCCATCTGCAGCAGCGAGAGGCACAGCTGGACAGAGCAGGGGGCCCTGAGCCCCCCCAGCACACCTCGGAGGCTGTCCCCCTCCCAGGATTGGGCACGCAGGCACCCTCGTTAGTCCTGGCTTCCTCCCTTCGCAGCAGCCCAGACTGGCCCACGGCCTCGGGTTTCCTCGGCACAGACTGGCCCATGGCCCTGGGTTTCCTCTGCTCCTCAGGGCTTCGGCAGGAGGCCTGCAGAGGGGGGCTGCGGCGGCTTTAGCAACACCTCCTGTTTCCATACCCAGGAGACCGGGACAGTCAGTGCTGGACGCTCGCATGTCACATTTGGCTTGCTAGAAAGGTGGAGATTGCACATTTTGAAGGCACCACATGCTGAGGTTTATTTGCTTCTTCCTGATTTTTCAAGCTCTTTGGCATACTGTTGGACCGCTGCAATCAGAATGCCGGAGTTTTGCTGCTTAAAATACAGGAAGGCAAGCTGGGTTTTCACGGAAGCCTGCGGCTCCCGGAGCTGCAGCGCGTGAAGTCCACACCAAAAATCATGAGCTGAGAAGTTCACGCAAGCTGGCCAGGCGAGATGTGTGTTTGTGAGCAAATAAATCGGCTGCTGAACCCTGAGCCGGGGGAAAAGCTTTGGAAGTTCCCTGCAGAAGTGCAAAGTGGCCCTGCAGCCCGTGCAGCCTCGGCTGGCCAGGAGGCTCCCGGTGGCAGGGAGGCTGTGCAGCCCTCCAAGCCCCTGTGGCTCCTGCGGGCTCGGGTGCGAATTGCTGGGCAGCACAACAGCCCCACGACGCCTCCTGAGCCTCCCCAGGTGGGGTGGGAGCTGGGCCAGGCTGAAGCAGCCTCCAGGGCCACCAGCTGCCCCAGCAGCCACAGCACCCCAAGCAGCAGCAGCAGGCTTGGCTTTGCAAGCCAGTATCTGCAAGCAAAAAAGCAAAAAATCTGCTGCTGGGCTTTTTTTTTCTTTTCTTTTTCCTGAAGGAAAGCTGTGAGGTGCTTTCGCGCAAGCGGTGGAAGCAGGACTTGAGGAATTGCTGATGAGAGCGGGTGTGCGGCAGCGTGAATTGTACCTGCGAACCCCAGCGCTCCAGACGGTGCTGGGGGGAATTGAGACTCATCTGCTGTAAATTTGGGGTAAAAGGGCTTTGGTGGTTTATCATCCCTTTCTCCTATGAGGAGTTCACATCTCGGGTTTGTCCTGGTGAGTGTGCGTTGTCCCTGCCTGGTTTGCAGGAAGCCTGGGACCGCTTCCCATAATCCCTTTGTCTGGTTCTCTGCATTTCTTTGGGACCGTTTGTCTCTGCAGCTCTCCATTAACCTAACGTACTGTATGCTTTTGAAGCAATGTGGTACTTTGGCCGAGGGCCTCAATACCTGGCTCATCTCCTGGCTCAGAGAGATCATTGCCATGTTTGTAGGTGTGTCGTTCACGCTACCATCGTGCTCGGGGCAGACGTCCTGCGTCCAAGAGATGGGACGTCAGAAGTGCTCTGCAGTGGCCTGAACCAGGGGCAGATTTTCCTGAGGTGGCTCCGTAATGAGCTCCTGAGTGAGGCCTTGAAGCCCTGGGAGCTACGGATGGGCACAGGACGCTTGAAGCCAGATGTGGCAAAGCAGCACTGCCGGGGAGCCCTTCTGCCCCAGCCCCGGGAGGGTGAGCCTGAGCCGCTCTGCTGAGGCTGTGCCCAAGCACCCAAAGAGGGATCAACGCGCAGTGTCCTGAAACAGGCTGGCGGTGAGGGGCTTATTCTTCGCGATTTACACAGCAACGGTCTCCTTGGCCGACTGTGAGGTTCAACATGGCCACAGGCCGGGTCCTTCACTGGGGTCACAACAACCCCCCGCAACGCTACAGGCGTGGGGCAGAATGGCTGGAAAGCTGCCCGGCGCAAAAAGGACCTGGGGGTGTTGGTCGACAGG
>BOSO01004760.1:81992-104833 GCA_018403395.1 Gorsachius goisagi
GTCCAGAGAAGGGCACCGGAGCTGGGGAGGGGTCTGGAGCCCAAGGCTGCTGGGGAGCGTCTGGGGAGCTGGGAGTGTTCAGCCTGGAGAAGAGGAGGCTGAGGGGAGACCTTATCGCTCCCTACAACTGCCTGACAGGAGGGGGGAGCTGGGGGGGTAGGGGGGCGGACTCTGCTCCCAGGGAACAGGCAATGGGACGAGGGGAAACAGCCTCAAGTTGTGCCAGGGCAGGTTTAGGTTGGACATTGGGGAAAATTCCTTCCCTTCAAAGGCTGTCAGGCACTGGCAGGGGCTGCCCAGGGCAGGGGTAGAGTCCCCATCCCTGGGGGTATTTAAAAGCCGGGCAGAGGAGGTGCTTAGGGCCAGGGTTTAGTGGTGGGATGGCAGGGTTAGGGGAACGGTTGGGCTGGGTGAGCTTAAAGGGCTTTTCCAAACCAAATGATTCTGTGATTGCATGATTCTATGATTCTTTGCTCTGGGCTGCAGCGGGGCATTGTTCCTGGGACCGCTGGCATCAGTGCTGCAGGGTTTGGAGAGGGGCTGCCCCGAAGGAGCTATGTGCATGGCAGGGACAGGCACAGTCCCTCCTGCATCCCGTGCCTCTTGCTCTCTGAGCTTCGGCTCAGCCGGGTCTCCTTCACCCCATGCTGAAGGAAAGTCTTTGTGAACTGCTTTTGGGTCGCTGGGTCCCAGCCTGCCCCTAGCTCCTGGCATCCTGTGGGTCCCACCGGTGTTGTCAGCTCTTGCCAGGCATTAACCCCAGGGGGGACGGTGGGGGAGAAGTGATGCTCATGCAGGAGTCAGTTGGTGGTAGCTGGCCCTGCTCACAGATAACTGCGGGGCACGTGAGCCCAGCGTAGCTGCCCACCCATCCTGTCCAGTTTTATGTCTCAGAAATAAGGAAATAAATGACCCAGAATGAGCTTTTTAAAGCTAAAGGGTGACCATGTCAGATGTGGTCCGTTTTGAGGCACTCGTGACATCGGCAGCCTGGAGTGATGGCTTTCCTGCAGGAGCTGCTCCAGCTGTGCCTGGTGGGTGGCTGTACCCCGCTTTCCGAACCGGAGCAGCGTGCCTGCTGACCACCGGCAGGCTGAAGCCATCCTGCAGCCGGGCATCCCTCAGCCGGAGGGCGTGGGGCTGCCGTGCCAGGGCCAGGGACCGCTGCCCGTCCTGGGGTGTGGTGTTCCCAAAGCACGGAGGGGTCTGCGCTCTGCTGTATCCTCTCTCCCAGTTGCTCTCCTGGTGTAGGATCCTCTTCTGTTGCAGAACCCTGGGCTGAGAAAGCCTCCCAGATTTGCTCCCAGCTCTGCTCTGCCATGAACTGCAGATGTGCACAGCGCTCCAGGGTCTGCTGGGGAGCCAACACGGGGGCTCACCAACCCAGCCTTGGCTGACCCCACTAGGGTCAGCGTTCTGGACGACTTGGTTCGTTCCTGTTTCTTGTCATACCACAGCTGAAGCAGAGTTTTCCGGCTTCCCAGGGCGACACTTGGATTACTCACCCAGGCGAGGGCGGTGAGAGAGCTGGGAAGCCGGACAGCGAGGTGCAGCCCTGCAAAGCAAGCCCGGGTGTGCTGCTGGGCCTCAGTTTCCCCTGCTGTGAGGTGGGGTGGTTGCTCTTAGCTGTCTGCACCAGGCATTGCTGCCAGCCAGACGGCCGGGGCAGCACTCCGTGCCGAGCAGGTTAAGTGGGTGACTTCAGCCACCCAAAACCCTTGATGGATACCACAGGCCAGGCTGGGCAGGGCGTTCATTTTTCTGCATCCCCTACTGGGTGGCAGCGCTGCTCCTGCTGCAGAGACCCCCTTCCGGGGCTGGTCCTCGCACCGGGGGTGCAGGGAGGTTGCAATGGGTCTGAATGAGTGGATCTGGCCAGCGGCCAGGGACCATGGCCGCAGCACGCCCCGCTCACCACTGGAGATGTAGGGCTTCCTATCAGGAAATGGCAAGAATGGGATCGAGCTGCTAAGGAGTGACTCGCTAGAGAGAAGGAAAGCCCACAGCTCCCTCGAAGGGGCCTCGGGCGCCTGGGAGCTGTTTGCTTGCAGTCGGTGTTCAATGTCCTTTCTGCTTGGGTTTTTCTTTAGGAACAGGCAGGATTTTGGGTTTCATCACACTCTGCTTTGGCAAGGAACTTCTTGGGCTGCCAGGGCACGGTGTCCGTCACCTGGCAGCCAGCTGCCTGCAGAACGGGCTGCCCTGCCACCCCTGCACGTGCCACCCTCTTAGCACCCAAGCTGCGCCAGACCAGAGGGTTATGATCTAACCTCACGGGGGAAAAACCAGCACTTTCCGGTAATCTGGGTCCCAAACCAGTCCTTAGGGCATCCAGCTGGATCAGGTTTTCTTCTTCCTCCTTGGGCTCCTCCCATTTCTGGTCTGGGGATGTTCCCGGGGCACAGCATCAGGACAGCCATCTCCAAGCGAGCAGCAGCGTGTGCCAGGAGTGGCACCTGGAGCGTGCCCTCCCAGAGCGGGGCTGCCCGGCAGCCTGCACCACGGTGCTCAGCAGAAGTTTGGCAGGACACTGGGTGCCTGCCTTTGCAAAGCACAGCCTTTGCTGTGAGCCCATCTCTGGTTCTGGCAAGGAAGGTATCAGGCACCTGCATGTGCGACCATTGCCGATCTGGCCGTGGTGTTTGCCTGACCCCCAGGGGACGATGCCATGTGGGGGTGATGAGCCCCGGGCATTGCACCTGCCCTGTGGCAGGTCGCTCCCGTCTCCAGCTCCCTTACTCCCATCTCCAGCTCCCTCCAGGTGCTGCCAGCATGGGCTCGCATGCTCCGCACAGGGTGGCACTCGCAGCCGCCGACTCCTGCCAGTCCGGCCGGTGCTGCCGCACTCGCCTGATGCCTGTGAGCCGGCTGCCACCGCGCAGCATGGGGGCGGCTGCCGGCCCTGGTCCCGCTGCTGCTGGCCGGTAGAGCTGGGCGGGATGCCCGCCATGGGGATCCAGCGGATCCAGCGCCTCATCTCCTGGCAACAGTCCTTCCGTAGCAACCGCCGAGCGGGAGTGGGAGCGGGAGGGCTGCGGCCGGGGAGGAGGAAGAGCGGGAGGCCTCCGCGGACCCCCCAGGTATGTGTGGCTCTGGCCGGGCGCGGTGTGCGTGGCCGGATGCTGGACGGGTCTTGCCGGCATCCTCTGGCTGGGCAGCATGGGGCCACGTGCGGCCGCTGGGCCAGCTGGCAGCTCGCTGGGAGCAGGGAGCGGCATGTGAGGGGGCTGCTGGCTCCTGGCCATCACTCGGGCAGTGGAGGGCGGGTAGTGCGGCCAGCGAGGGCTCTGGCTGGTGTCCCCCAGGCATGCCCATGGCCTGGCCAGTGGAGCCGCCACTGGGCTGCTGGAGCCTCCTCCCAGGCCGTCCTTCCCTCGTCCTTCCTGCCACTGTGTCAAGGCCAAATCACCCGCTGTACTGACTGGTGGTGCCTGGCCCTGGTGGGGTGTCACCCAGCTGCCCCTCGACAGGGAACATCCCCCCCTGGGACCAGCACTCCCACAGCCCGGTGAGCCCCAGCGCACAGGAGCTCCCCACCTGGTGCTCGCCAAGGCACGTTCCTCCAGGGCTGCTTCTCGGCCCTTGGCCCATCTCGGTTTTTCGGTTGCACGTGAGTCACAGAGCGAGTGCCTCCAAATTGCCTCTGCCCTCGTCGTTCCTGTCTTCACTGCCAGCCTGGTTTGAGCCGCTTTGCTTTGCGCCCCCGGTTGCTGCCTCCCCTTTGTCTCAGCAGTGCCTGTACCTGTTGAACGCCGCCCGGCGCGCTCCGCCACTGCAGTCTAAGCTCAGCCTTTTGGTGTCCCCCCCTCCTCTCCAGCACCCTTGCCGTACGCACCGCCTCCGCACTGTGCCCATGGTGGGGTGCATGTCCTGAACTGAGGCCCTTCCCCTCCCTGGGAGCAGGGGGCCGGGTGCCAACATCTGACTCAGGTTCGGGGCTGGGTTGTAGCATGGGGACAGTGGGGACACAGCCAGGTAAACCATGGGGAGCCTTGTGCCCCTCTGTGGAGTGCAAGGCTCACATGCGGAGCAGAGACCCTGGCTGCTGCTTGCGCCGGGGTGTGCTGTTGCCGTAGAGCATCCCCCCAGAGATTTGCTGTAGAAGGTGCCTCCTTCTTAGTGGCTCCCACCCTTTCTGCCGCTGCTGCTTGCCTTTCTCCATCCCCGACAGCCCTGCCGTGCCCACGGGGCACAGGAGTGTTCCCCACAGGGCTGCCCCACCTCGTGCCACAACCCGCTAAATACGCGCAGTGAGCTGCAGCTTGCGCCGACGCGGGCTGCCAGCCTTGCCTCCGAGCAGACAGCGCGGGCCACTGCGACAGTTGGCATGGCCAGGAATGCTGCTTTTTTTCCTGTAACGAGAAGCAGCATTCAGGTGGATGCAGCGTGCAAAGCAGGCACGTGGAGAATCGCAGCCGGGGAGGGCAGGTGCCAAAGGGCACAGGGAGAAAGCATGGCTGGGGGCTATCCGCCGGCACGAGGCAGCTCTGGGCACGCATCCAGTGGGAAAGCAAGGCCACGTCAGCTCCCCCCCTTCCTCCCACCCCTCCGCCTCTCACCTCCCTACAGGAAAAGCCCAGTGGAGCCAAGGTGGCCTGAGGGGGCTGGAAGCTGTAAACGGGCAGTAAGCCCCGTCTCGACGGCACTCAGCGCTGCTCGGGGGCTGTGGTATATCGGGCCAGCATTTCCATCGGGAGGGCCCTGGCACTGAATGTTGATGCTTCATCCCACTGCCTGGGGACCACAGGACTCGCCTTTCCCAGGGCCCTGCAGATGCTTATGGGGAACATTCATCAGACACAGCAAGCTCCCAGAGACCGAAAACCTGAGCCCAGGTGCCCCGACCATGGGGAGTTTCTTGTCAGGGGTTCTGGTATCATCCCCAAATTACACTTTTGGTCCAACTCTCCAATCTGGATTTCCCCGTCTGTAGACTTCCAACCCCAAAAGTGACTCCCAGGACCCCTCAGCTTTCTTCAAGCTCCCTGCCTGTCCCAGGTGAATGGAGGCCTTGTGCCTTGGTTTCCTTCTTGAACTTGGGGCCAGCTTTGCCTGGAGCAGGGAGAGCAGCCAGCTCAGCTGACCCCATAAGTTCCGCGGCTTCCCTCCCTTCCTCACCCTCCGGCCTCTCTGAGTCAGGGTGGCAGGGAGCGCATCTCTGTTGCTGGCTTGTCAGAGGGAAGGCAAGAGGAGGTCCCGCGCCCCCGGGCTGGATGTGTGCCCAGACCCCCGGTGGGCAGAGCTCTGCAGGCGGGAGGGCTGGCGGCCACTGGAGCTGGGGCTGTCCTGGAAAAGACAGCAGAAATATCAGCGAGGTATTGCTGGGCTGGAGGCAGCTGACCTGAAACCTTCAATTAGTGCTTGATTGGTGCGGGGCCCCTTGGAGGAACAGGAACTAATTATACTGGAATGTGTCTCTTTGTGCAGAGAGACCAGGAGAAGCACATTCTTCTCCCAAGTGCATCGGTGTCTGTATGAGACGGGTCTGGGTCCACCCCGGCAGCACAGCCTGCTCCGTGGCAGGGTTTCTCCAGCCGTCTCCAGGAAAAACTCCATGACGAGGCCAGAAGATCTTATGCAGATGGACTGTGTCTTTCCAGACTGGTGGGAAGAGCCTCTGATCTCAGCTTTTGGCCTTCGTATGCTGCTGTGTTTAAAAATTTAGCAGCTATAATTTCAGGCACAGCGGGCAAATCTCTCCCTGATGCAATCGGACTGGTCCAGCTGAACTCAACTCTGGAGGAAACAGCAGGACCTTGGCTTGACTCTGGATATCCCAGACCCCTGGAGATCCCCTGAAATCGTTAGATTGGAGAGCCCAGGAGGCCGGGCGCAGAGAACAGGGATCCGCTCCGGCTGTCGGCCAGTAGCCCGCTCCCCTGCCAGCCCCAGTGGTGAGCACAGCGCGGTTCTGCAGATGGATCTGCATCGCTTGGCACGGAGGTTGCACAGCAGCCAGTGTCCTCTCTAATGGCTGGCTGCAAGGAGCACCGAATGCAGGTCAGGCCTTACAGGACCAGGGAGTAGGATCCTGGCGTGCAGTGATCTCCAGCCGGATTTAGGGATGAAGGCAGAGGAAGCATTAAATGCAAGACCTCAGCGAGGCCAATCCTGCAGGAGGGGAGCCAACCTGGAGATCCCGAGGATGCCGGGTGTGTTTGGGCTGTGGAAGGAAAGAGGATGCGCCAGCGGTGTACTGGTGTGCTCCTCACATCTCTCCCTTGCAATACGCGACAGGAACGGGGCGGGGGGCGCTCCCTGCCCCTAGCCAGCCCCTGCTGAGGCAGCCATGTTGCTTTCTGGGCTCTGTGTTTCAGGTGGGACACTGAGAAATTGCAGGCAGAAGGTGCCTTCTGGAGCAAGAATTAAGACACTTGATCTGTTTATTGTGTTCCAGGTGGGATAAAGGGTGTCACGGTCAGACACGACAAGGGCCAGCACACAGATGAGGCATTTGGCCCATGTGGCTCGGGAAGCATTGCAGGGACTGCTGGAGGGTGGGGGTTAGGTAGTGAGGCCATAGCTAGGGGTATGGTGGCTTCTTCACCAAACAGCCTGGCCCAACCCAGGCTGTGGGTGGCATCCTCCAGCCCAGGTCCCACGGGACCAGGGATGGGAGCAGGAATGGTCCCTCCGCTCCCCGCTTCCAAGCTTAGACGCGGTGGCCACGCTGTGTTATTGCTTCATGGATTCACAGTGACAGGATGATCGTGCTCCAGCAATAATAAATTGCAGCAACAAGAGGAGAAAATTGCAGTCAGAGTTATGGTGCTGCAGTTAGGATGCTTGATGCAAAATGGCAGAAGAGGCAATGCTGACAGCGCGGGTGGGTTCACTCTTGAAGACCCCCATGACAGAAGGGACTAGATGGACCAGGAGGTGCCCCTCAGCATTCATCAGCCATGCAGAGGGCTCGAGGGCTCAGCAAGTTCTCCAAGATGCACCAAACTCCAAGCTGCCGTAAATGTGGGAGAGGCCCGGCCCGTGCTTCCCCATCCTGTCACCCACCAGCCACCGTCTCCACTCCCAGCCCTTGTCCTGGCCTCGGGGAGCAATGCTGCACCTCTGCGCAGGAGCCCCAGATGCCAGCCTGTGTGCCCGCGGGGGCCATGGAGCAGCGGGCAGCCGGGGTTCGCCAGCCCTGCTCCCTGCTGAACCAGCCGGTAGTGGCTCCTGCAGCATTTGCTCAACGGCTCTGCCTCACCGCGCCGGCGAGAGCCGCCTGCCCGTCCCCTGCCAGCAGTGCCCATGACCCCCCCCATACCTTTTGGTTTATTAGATCGTGCGGGGAACTCACCTGCCAAATGGAGCAGGTCAAAATCCGTTTTTTTTTAAAGTCAAAATGCTCTGTCTCCATACTTTCCTCCAGGATGCCTCAGCAGCGGTGTCAGGGTTTCCTTCCATTTTAGTCTAATTTTATGATATTTATAAAATTTCATCAAGGCTGGAATTGACAGCTCCTGCTTGGGCCCGGATAAAATTGTTTTGACTTCTCGGGTTGCTTTTAAAAATGTTAACTGTAGCACTGCTCAGCTCAGAATCATTTTTTCCTGGTTCCTGGCTGTGGACCAGCCCCCTTGGCCTCTCCTGCTGTGGGGAGGGCTGCTGGGGTGTGGACGTCCCCAGGGTGAGCTCCCCGGGTGAGGGGGGCTTCCCAGCGAACAGCCAGGGGAGCCCCTGTGCCGTGCAGCACCATCCCGCTCTGCTGCAGCAAGCACCAGTGTCTGCCTGCCTGGGGGGTGGCATTTTGCCAGGGGAAGGGGGGAAGCCACCGGAGAGGGGTAACTCTGGAGGTCAGGCAGCACAGAGCGAGCGGGGAGGCTGTTTTGGTGGCAGAGCATCAGCTTTGGCTCCCAGCTCTCAGGGATGCCCCTTGCCCGTGCTCCTGTAGGCCCCTTCTCGCCCCTCTCAGGGGGGCTGCCGAGCTCCCCATCCTGCAGCCTTTGCCTTCACAGCAGCCTGTCCCTCCGTCAGTGCTCATCCTCCTCTTTCTCCCTTTCCACTCTAGTTGTACTCTCGCCCATGTATTTCTGCAGCGCTCTCTGTTCTGTCCCCGCTCCACCTCCTCCGCGTCTGTCTGCCCTCCAGCTTGTGCCTACACCGGCCGCTTGCCTGGGGCACATCCACTGGGGCACAGACCCCACCACAGCCAGCAGGAGGATTGGGGACAGGCATGGGCTGCCCCTTCTGCCTCTCTGCTATCTCCTGGCCCGTCTACGCTCTGTGTTTACCAGGCGTCTAAAATAAGAGTTGTGTTAATGTGTCTCTTCCTCCCGGGTGTGCTGGGAGGATTAATTAGTTAATGCTTGTACAGTGCTTTGAAGATAAGTGCCAAGCGGGATGATGATAGGAGTGGAAACGGATTCTTTCATCTTGCCTCCTTCCTTTTTCCCACTCGGGCCAATGCCAACAGCCAAGGTGCTCCTCCTTCGCTGGGTCTCCTGGTGGGGGTGGCATTACCTCTCCTTGCAAGCCGGGGTGAGGGGAGAGCGTGTGAGCAGAAATCACGGATGGGGAGTAAATAAAAAAGCAGGGAGAGGGTGGCCAGCTGAAGAAAGCAGCAGGGTTCAGCGCCAGTGGGGTTTGGGCCCACGCGCCGTAGCCCTGGCGGGTTGCCACCAGCTTAGGCTCGCTCACTGGTTGGGAGCTGTGCCTGGGATATTGCAGCACTGCCCCAATACAGAGCCCAGCTCCTTCACTGCCAGCGGATTTGCTGCCATCCAGCTCAGTGGAGACGGCCACCCTTTGGGTACAGAAGGAGAGGCGAGCCCTGGACGGCTCAGACCAGAAGGGCTTTTGGCATTTCTCAGGCAGGCAAGGGGCCGATGTCTTACTGTAGATAGGCTGGTGCGAAGCCTCTTGTGGCTCTAACTCTCCGAAAACCAGGGAATCACAGAATGTTTTGGGTTGGAAAAGCCCTTTAAGCTCACCCAGCCCAACCATTCCCCTAACCCTGTCATCCCACCACTAAACCCTGGCCCTAAGCACCGCGTCTGCCCGGCTTTTAAATACCCCCAGGGATGGGGACTCTACCCCTGCCCTGGGCAGCCCCTGCCAGTGCCTGACAGCCCTTGAGGGGAAGGAATTTTCCCCAGTGTCCAACCTAAACCTGCCCTGGCACAACTTGAGGCTGTTTCCCCTCGTCCCATTGCCTGTTCCCTGGGAGCAGAGTCCACCCCGCCCCCAGCTCCCCCCTCCTGTCAGGCAGTTGTAGGGAGTGATAAGGGCTTCCCCCAGCCTCCTCTTCTCCAGGCTGAACACCCCCAGCTGGAACCTCCTGCTGTCATTCCTAGCCAGGAATAGGCTGTTCTTGTCCCACCATGAACTCCCATCCAAGATGTCTCTCTGTCATTGTGGGTCTTACCACCAGTCTGGATGGGTTCCCACATTCCAGCCTCCCCGCTCCACTGGTCAGTCTGGTCTCCTGACTCCTTTCCTTGGCTCTCCAGCTGGAGAGGTTTGGGTTTGCTGTGAGCCTACCTTTCTCATAAAACCCATGTAGCAAGGATGCAAACAAGGGGCTGAGTGGGAGACGAGACCCCACACTTTTTGACTGGCACCTCATGAGAGTTGGTCCAAGGTGTTTCTGCCCTGTGGGTCCCCTCCCAGGAGCTGGCGGTAAGACATGCCCAAAATGTAGGACAACTCTATTCTCTGGGCTCCCGCTCGCAAGGGGGTGGCTTGGGTCTGATGCGGTGACAAGGGGCGGCTGGAGTAGGAGCAGCGGGGCTGCTGGGACAGACGTTTCCTGTGCGCAGCAGGACAGCACGATGCTCACAGTCCCTTCGCGGTGTGACCTGCTCCAGGGGCTGCCCGGCGGCGCCACAGCTGAGCCCCCCTGCACCTGGGCTGCCAGGGCACACTCCTGCTTCCGCTCCTCCTTCCCCCACCTTGGCTGCACCCAGGCCCAAAACCACCCCAAGGACAGGACCCACGCCAGACCAGCACTCGATGTTCTGCGCGTCACGTAGGCGTGGGTGCTAGGGAGAGGGGGTCTCCTGAACCCGTGCTCGGGGTGGCTGGGCTGACCACACTGCTGCCCCTGCCAGCCCAGCCCTGTGCCAGGCAGCCAGCAGCTGCCCCAAATCTCCACGGCATCACCACCACTTCGAGGAAGGGCAGTCCCAGGCACCAGCAGGCTGCAGAGCTCGGGCCCCAGCACCCATGTGGTGCAGCTTCACTGGCCACTGTTTGTCAGGTGGAGGGGCTTTGGTAGCTGAGATTTGGTGGCTGGGTTGTGTTAAAACCATGTGCTTTTGGACACGGTGGCCATTTTCCATGACAGTTCCAAGGTGCTTGTTGTAGTTTTTTTACCAAAATCTCCCTCTGGAATGGCCAGCGCTCTTCGCTTACCAAACCCATGCTTTCTTACGGAAAACTGCACCTGGTTTTCTCATGGAAAGAATGAGATTTGCTTGTGCGGGGTGGTAGCGCAGTGGAGCGTTACACCTACAGGGCCCTCTTGTCTTCCTTATTCCAAACTACACAAAAGGGAAAAAAACTCCAGTTGTTTCATCAAATTCCTTCCCATCATCTGTGTTGACTGCCCCCAAAAGCAGCCAGCTCCAGGGAGGATCACAGCAGCCACCCCCATCCCAGAGCAACACAAGGGAAGCTGGGGCAGAACTTCCCCGCCTGAGCAGGACAAGTCCAGCCCGTTGGGCAGCAGGGCTGAAACGTCAGCCTGGACAATTCCCAGCAGCCATGTCCCAGCCTGGGCTCCGTCTGGTTGTACATCAGTAGTGGATGAGCTCTGGCTTTGGGCTTGGGAATACATGCTGTAGCTGGTGATGCTAATTAAGTGATAACTCGACTGATAGAGATTTATTTTCAGGCTGCCTGCTAGAAACCAGTTGCACGCATCTGGGAGATGGAAAATTGACCTCCTGCTCATCTCCTGTCTTCTCCAAAGCAACCGTTAATCATCGTGGTAGCCTGCAGAAGCAGTGGGGTGGGCTCCTCCGCACAAGTGCTCCCTCGGGGCTGCCCAGAGCATCTCTTCAGCCTGGTGCTGAAGCCTGGTCCTCATCTCCCTCCATCCCAGATCCTGAGCCAGGCCATCGGCTCTGAAGCTGGCTGGGGTGGCCTGAGGTGGCCTCCCCACACCCCTTCCTTGGGAGGCTGCTCATGGGCATGGAGGTCCTTTAGCCTGGAAAAGGGGAGATATGGTCAGCATGTGTGGGGGGCAGGTAGGGCAGCTTTGGGCTGAGCTCAGCTCTTGGAGCATGTGACACTGCATCCCCAGGAGCTCTTTCCATAGCTGGGACCACACAAGCTGGCGCTGGGCAGAAGTCAAAAGGCTGGCAGCCTTTCCCTGTCTCCATGACCAACTTTCCCTATCCTGTGCCTCAGTTTCCCCCGAGTGACGGTGATGGTTTGAGTGAGGGCGATGGGTTTTGCACTTGATAGGGTTCACCCTTTTGCTGCAGACGAGGCCAGTAGCAATCAGTCCAGGACCAGTGGCTCCAGTTGGTAGGGGATGCGCTGTTCTTCCAGCCCTGTGCAACGTGAACCACTCCTCGTGTGGTTCCTCCACCTGGCTTTGCGCACTCCCTGTCCATGCATCGCGCAGCAGGCTGGAGTGCCGAGCCACTGGGCTCTGGAGACCTGCTTGCCTGCATGGAGCTAACTGGGCTCAGCTGGGCCACCCTGGGGAGCTGCCGGGCTGGGTGGGCTGTGAGCCCCAGGACTGGGACCAGCTCCCTGTCTGCAAGGTGATGGATGATGCCCAAGGGGCCCTGGCTTGGGGAGAGGGAGGAGCTGCCTGGCAAAGCACCGGAGGGCTTTGCAGCCCGTCTGGCTGAGCGCGGGGGCTACTGGCTCCATCTGCTCCCAGTCTGGGCCAGCAGCCTTGGCCGGCTTCAGAGTGGAGGCCTGCACAGGGAGGGGGAGGACAAGCCACACGCAGGTGCTCTTAACCCTCCCAATCCAGGCGACCTGCAAACACAGCCACGGCCCACGCACCTTCTCCTGGCTGGAGCCAAAAAGCAGCACAGCAGCCACCCATAATGCCCTTATAATCTGCTTTCCTTAGGATGACTGTTCCCCCAAGAAAGGGAGGGGGAGGCATGATTAATTTTCATTAGCCTTGTAAATAATAAGCTTGTTTCCGCTCGTCTTGCCCTGTAATTGGGGATCTGGTTCCAGGGCCCTGCAGAAGGAAGCTGAGATTTGCTGGTGACTCGTGGGAAGCTGGGCCAGGCTGGACATCCCACCCTGGCCAGGAAAAGGAAATTGGCTGGGGCCCCCCTGGAGAGACCCCTTGCTCCGGAGGGGAAGGGAGCAAGGGGCAGCCGAGGGGAGGAGAAGCCCACCAGAAGGAAGCATAGGTGGAGGGTTGCGCATCTTCTTTATTCAAATGAAAATAAAAGCAAAACTTCTGGGTCAGGGCTGGTGGTGTCTGCCCCAGTCGTTGGATGTTGAATATGGATGGAGGGTGATCTCAGGAGGAGCTCGGTGCCGTGGGGGCGAGGTGGTGGGGAAGGAGCTCCTGGGTGTTCGCATCGGGGCCGGGGCCTGCCCAAAGAACCGCGGAAACACCCGCTCCGGCACCATGGTGTGAGCAAGGCTCCGGCGCCGAGGATGCCGCCATGCCTTTGTGAGAGGGGCCGCACAACGGCACCGGGCGATCTGTTGGGTAGACAGGCGGCCAGGGAGGGCTCAAAACCTCAGGTGAACAAGAGTGGCATTTTCAGAGCCTCCGTTTTTATTTTGGTGCCTGCTAAGCAACTGCAAATGCTGTTCTATTTTGAAGGAGGAGTGATATTTTACAACACAAAGATTGAACAGTTTCAAAAACCCAACCCAAAAAAGTATTTTATTACAGACCCCCCAAAAATGCTCATGCTGATCCCCAAACACTTTTCTTATGCCAATTCCTTGGGAAAAAAACAGAGATTTAATTGCAGGAAAGCCTGAAAGAAGCAATTCATTCCTTAGTTTAGCCGGAATCAAAACCCTCTGTGTGCGCAGCTCCCCCAGCCTGGTCTCTGGGGGCCGTCCCGCCTGCAGCGCTACTGTCCCTGCCCAAAGCTCTCATGGATGAGGCGGTGCTTAGCAGCGAAGGCAGGACCTGTCCCCTGTCCTCCTCCAAAAAGGCTGCGTGCAGGGCAGACCTTGAACCCAGCTCAGCGTTATCCCCTCCATTGCTGTTGGCTGGATCCCGTACCTCGTGGGCCCCAAAATGCCTACCCCCCAGGATGCGTTTGGACACAGGGGTCTGGCTTAGCCTGCAGTGGGGGTGGCAAGTGAATGCTCTCTCGCAGTGTTTGGTGATTCATTCCCTTCACCCAACACATTGTTGTTGCTTGGAACCAGACCGCGTACCCGAGCATCACGTCTCCCTGCCCCATTGCTCCCCGGGGGCAGAGGTTGCGGGGTGCTGGGGCAGAGCAGAGGTAACAGACCTATGCAGGGGACTGCGGCTGGGAAGTCCAGGCACTTCAGAGAGAGCAGCGCTGGGTTTATTGCAAGGGGCTGATGGCCGATTGCTTCCCACCACCCGGCAGCCGTCAGCAAGCCGTGTCGGTGCAGGGGGGGTATCAGTGCTAGGGGCAGGGGTGCCTCCAGCTGGCCCTGCCCCACACCAGGGGACAGTGCTCAGCCCATCCCGCTCAAGGCATGGTGTTGGGAGGCCCATGGCTGAGCAGCAGCGCTTTGTCCTGGCCCAAAAAATTCACGTGGGAAGAAATAAAGAGGGATTCATGGGGCTGAGATCTGGGAAACGATGCAGGCCCCGAAGCAGGGAACTGCTGCTTTGGTTACTCCTCTCCCTAGCACAAAGACAAAGCATCACGGGAAGCGATCGAGGTGGGATCCCTTTTCCACCATCAGAATTCACCCGTGGAACTCGCTGCCATGAGATATCAGAAGCACAAAGCTAAGGAAATTTCAAAAGAGGAAAAAAAAAAGGCTGAAAGGGGTGTGGATGAGGAGAATGTCTCTGCCTGCAGGACGGGAAAGACAGTCTTTGGGTCCACTGAAAAATGCAGAGTCTGGGATAACCCCAACATGGGGCGCCTCCGGGAATGCCTCCAACCTGGCAGCGTGCACATAATCCCTCCCTGGGCTCGCGAGGTTCTCCATTGCCCCTGCTGCCGCTCAGAGCCACGTGACGGTCGCACTGTCTGGTTCTGGCAGCCTGGGAGGTGAACTGCAGAGCCAGGCAGGAGCCACCGGTGAAGGGCACGTTGTCTTCTCCTCCCATTTCAGCATCCAGGAAGATGCACACCTTTAGTGAAGCCACAGCCAGTTGCGGCTAAACACGGCTGGAGTCAGGAAACAGTCACCCTGGGTCAGGCTGACCACCTATTTTACAGCCACCCAGAAGTCTGAGAGCAGCACGCGGCTTCTCTGCTGGGTGCTCACCCCTGTGAGGCAGGGACGAGCAGGGCCTGTGCTGTGCTCCACACGGGAGCCCAGTCTGACAGCCTGCACAGGAGGAACCTCCTGCCAAAGAACCAAGACTCAGCCCCTTCTGGGAACAGTGTTTTCCCAGCCTGGCAGATGCAGCAAAAACGCTTCTTGAAAGAGCTGTTTGCTAAGGAAAAAACAATTGGCATGCTAATTAAAAGTGACTGATTAAAGGACTGAAAGGGAATTACTCATCTTGGTAAAGGCAGACACCTGCAGAGCTCTTCTTGCTGTCAGAGCGACAGCATCCTCCGTACCATGGGGAGGACACCACTGCTCAGCAGCGGCAGGTGCCCAGAGCAGCCCTGATCAGCGTAGCACGGCCTCTCATCCAGTGCAAACCAACACACCCCGAGGAGCTGCAGCAAATCGATCCATCACCAGGCAGGGCCGGTTGGCGGCAGGCAGCACGGCACAGCACAACACAGCACAGCAACACGGCACAGCAGGGCACAGCAGGGCACAGCACAGCATGGCACAGCACAACACGGCACAGCAGCAGGGTACAACACGGCACAGCAGGGCACAGCACGGCACAGCACGGCACAGCACAGCACAGCAGGGCAAAGCACAGCAGGGCACAGCACAGCACGGTACAGCACGGCGCAGCACTGCATAGCACGGTGCAGCGTAGCACAGCACGGCACAGCGTGGCACAGCACTGCATAGCACGACGCAGTGTGGTGCAGCACGGTGCAGCACGGCACAGCTCAGCGCAGCACAGCGCGGCACAGCATGGCACAGCACAGAAGAGCGAGCGCCATGGGCCGGGCTGGGCAAACGCAGCATGACCCATGCCAGCCATGCAACCCAAGCAGCACCACACACAGAGGGGTTGATACACACCCTCTCTTTCGGGGCTGGCTGTTTTCCTCTAGCACCAGTGTGGTCTGCCCTTACGTGGGTTTCCCACAGACAGCTTCCCGATGTGCTTCGTCTGTTCTGTCCCTTGCAAAGATGCAGCCGGTGGCCATATCAGAGCAGGGCTCAGGCAAGAGGCACAGAGCAGACCTGCCCTGGGGAGGTCCAAGTGTTTCTGCCTCGGTGTCACCGAGGTGATGCAGATCATCCCAGGCATCGTGCCAGGAGCTTTGCTGGAGCACTCAACAGCACAGTGGGTTGGCAGAGCCGATGACGGGACAAGGCAAAGGGCTTCTCAGTGTGGGGCTTTCTGACATGAGTGGTTACGTGGCAGATCCAGGTTAAGGGATTTTTTTGCCGAGGTTTTGAGTGGCCGTATTGGGTTGTGTTCAGCCCCCGAGAGCGATGCTGCTCTTCGTCTCTCGTTAGCCTGAGCAGACAAGCGGTGCCAGGGAGGGAAAGCAAGGAGCAGTGGCAAGGACAGATTGTTCAGGTCTTCTCTGCCACGGGACAGTGGGTCTTCCTCCCATGGGGCTCAGTGAGCCTGGTCGGGATGGGGACACTCTGCAGCAGGAAAACCCCTCAGACCCCAAGCAGGAGCAGGGCCCTCAGTTCCCCGGGGTGAGGAGAGCAGCGAAAACGGGCACTGCAGAGCCTCTGACTGGGAACAGGCTGGGACGCAGAGGCGGGGGCTCCCTTCTAGGCCATCCAGGGGGTAGCATGGAAGGAACGTGGAGTTTCTGGGAAGGGGTGATGTCCGGGTGCCAGAGCATCACCAGTAGTGGTCTCCCGTAGGGCCAGATGCTCTCTCCTCTAGGCTTTGGGGGAGGAAAAAGCCTGCAGGAAGAGGGGGAACTCTCACAGGAAAGCATTTACCCCACGAGAAAGGCTGAGTACCTGCACCCGTGCATTTCCCAGCCCTTCACAGGCTTTCTCCCACGCTGCTGGCTGTGCCTCAAAGCAGGGGGTCTGGCACTTGCCCCTCCTGTCCATGGAACAGAGCAGCATGGGGATGACTTGTCCACCTGATGCTTTTCTGTGTCCGTGGTACTCCCCGTGCTACCATTAAGAAAAAAATTGCCATAAATCAGGTCTATATCCTGGAAGATGTAAGCATGAAATCAGGGGCCCTGAACATGTACAACTGTCCATTTGTCACAGTGCCCCAAACCAGAAGTGCAGTCACTTTTGGAAAGGTAATAGCAACCGAGGAATAAATCCCTGAGTTCCTTTATCCTTCAGGTCTCAGAGCTGTGTTTGAACTAAACATCTTGGGAAAAACCTCCCAGGTGACTTGAGCTTTTGCCCCTGATGGAGAATCCACTGCTACACTCAGTGGAGTGTGGTCCTTTTAATGGCCGGTTGCTCTTGCTTGTTAAAAATAAAACCTTTCTTCATTCATGGTCTAGACTGAGCCACCTTCAGCTGCCTGCCCCTGGACACAGACGGGGGCCTGGCCGCAGCACTGAGGACCCCTCTGTTGCTTGTGCTCCTGGTGTCTCCCAGTGTGAGCCACACCACGCAGTCCCTAACCCCATCTTCAGTTTATCAGCATCCTCCCCGATACCGAACTGCCAGAAGAGGACCCCTCTTCCAGTAAGATACTGCCCATGCCACACACAGGCCCTGCTCCGACTGCAGCATCCCTCACTCAGAGAACCATGGAATCGTTTGGGTTGGAAAAGCCCTTTGAGATCCTCAAACCCAACCATTCCCCTAACCCTGCCATCCCACCACTAAATCCTGGCCCTAAGCACCGTGTCTGCCCGGCTTTTAAATACCCCCAGGGGTGGGGACTCGACCCCTGCCCTGGGCAGCCCCTGCCAGTGCCTGACAGCCCTTGCGGGGAAGGAATTTTCCCCAGTGTCCAACCTAAACCTGCCCTGACACAACTTGAGGCCGTTTCCCCTCATCCCATTGCCCATTCCCTGGGAGCAGACACCCCGCTGCGCCCCCCTCCTGTCAGGCAGTTGCAAGGAGCGATAAGGTCTCCCCTCAGCCTCCTCTTCTCCAGGCAGAACATCTTAAGCATCATGTATGTCCCTCAAGTCCATCTTGGGGTCATACAAGGATACAGTTCCCAGCACGTCTCTCCCTTGAAGTCCCTCACAAGGCAACCTCTTCCCCATGCATGTCACGAAACTGCTTGCAGAGCAGGCTCTTGGGCTTGCTGGGATGAGCTGGTGAGCTGTGGAAGGCCCTGTACATTCCTCATCTTCTGCTTCCTCTGTTAGGATGCAGGTCCATAAGCCTTACAGGTAGTTATGATTCAAAAAGCTGACCTTGCCCACCGTGACAACCAATGTCCCTCTGTGCCTGCATTCCCCCCTAAAGGTGTTGATTTTAATGGTGCAATGACATGACGCTTGCCAGATTTCGGGAGCACAGCTAGGTTGACTTCATGCCCATACATGAGCGGAGAGCATTATCCAGGCTCCCTGGCATGGGTGTGAAGGCAATTAAAGAATTTCTTGTCTTCAAGTCCCTTGCTGCCTGAACCAATTTTATTCTCATCATCATGATGTCACACTGATGAAGGATCCTCAGTCTCTCCTTGCCCTTCTCTTTCTCTCTTTCATACCCTCCTGGGTCTGTCCCATACCCACCTCGCTGCCCACACCCTCAGAGGAAGGTTTTCCATTGTGAACAGCGTCTCCTGGATCGCTGCACCACACCAGAGTAGTGGGGGCTCACACCCTCACGCTGCCAGCTGGGCACTGCCACAGGAGCCGCCTGCTTGCAGTGGCATGCAGGTAGCCCAGCAGAGCCTCCAGTGTGCCCCACCACTGCCCACTGCATGCTCAGGAGCTCTTGAGGTCCATCGTCACTGGAGGTCGGTGAATCCCTCTGCAGCCATTACAGGCTGCCCGGACTTGTGGGCACCCTGGGGAAGGAACGTGCCCCCACACTGGTCAGGGGGCTCCCTTGGGAAGAGCATCCATCTCTCCTGCTGGCCTGCCCAAGCCCCAGGCCCCAAGCCCTGGTCAGGCAGCGCACACCCTAGCTGACTGTGTGTTTATTCAGTAAATTAATAAACCAAAATTGAATATAAGATCTTACCAGGAGGGAGGGTGCTATTTCTTCCAAATGAAACAGATTTCAGTCACTCAAACGCATTCTCTCCAAAGTCTTTCTCCTTCGTGTACTCGCAAGCTCCAGGGCTTATGTCCAGGAGGTCTTGCCAGGTTCACCCGTGTACAAAACTGAAGAAGAGGAGCGCTGCTGTTGGGTCCCCGCTGTGTCTCTGAGGTTCTTCTTGACCAACAATGATGTGGACTTTGGATGGGTCTTTTACACCCTCTAAGAGTCATCGGTCACCACGGGTGGATCTTTTGCCTCAGCCTCTTGCTTATCTCCACTTCCATAAGCCTTAGGCAAGATGCGTGTGCGTTGTCCTTGTGCTCAGGGTGCCTTCCTTTGAGAGAGCGGGAAGAGGAGCAGTACGTGCAACGTGCTGTAACCTCGCTCCTCCCCTCCCCTGACCCGAACACCACCTTTCTGCTGACCAGTCGTCTGTGCAGGGACCTCTGCGGAGCACCAGCCTCTGGGCTCGGGGGGACCAACACATTCCTCGCAGTTCAGTGGGACTTTGCCACTCTTCCAGCTCTGCTCAATCACTTCTTCTGGTGCTTTTGCACACATACTTTTCCATTCTTACCTCCTTCAGAGGCATCTTAATACTGGCTACAAATGTCTCCGCTTGTGAACAGCCCTATCTCATCTGTACTCTCCACAGCATCCTTTTCTCCTTTCTTGAATGTGGTAGCTCCCAAATCAGACCCCAAGCATCCTTCTTACAAAATCTGATTCCTTCTGGGAGACCCAAAGGAGCTCAGTATGTTTGTTTTATCCAGAGAAGTTGTTGTGAGATTACAGGTACAAGAACACACGTATTTATTTTCATTATTCCTGTTGCTGGATTTGCGCAGAGCAATGCTACGGCCCATTTTGTAAAGGAGAGCGGGCCAGAGGTTTGTAATGACTGTACCTGAATTTGCAGTCTCTAAATCCAAGCAGCAGAAGGAACCCAAGCGAGGGTTGATAGCAGGAGGAGGGGACCATTGCATTCAGTAGCGCTTGCCGCCACCGGGAACCCACATGCCTGGCTGTGCTCTTCACTTGTTTCTTCCTGCCCCTGTGCTGGAGCTGCCCGTCCCCTCCGTCCCCACACAGACGTCCCTGCTCTGCTCTCAGGACCTTCACTCAGGCTCGCAGACCTTCTCCCTTACCAGAGCTATGGATCAGACACGGGGCCGGCTGCAAAATAGAGAAGCCCAGGCAAGGTCTCTTTGCTGGTTCCCTGACACGAGGACTTTATTTCTGCTCAGGTTTAACAAGAGGCAGACCTGGGCAGATTGCTGAGGCTCTTCCGAGTTTGGAAGAGAAGCAGAAAGTCCCTGTGGCGGGAAGTGAGGGCCCAGCCAGGGAGGGACCTCCCTTTCTCACTCCACCTGAGCCCAAAAGGCTCCTTTTTGAGCTCGCAACAATGATTTTCATGAAACTAAAATCCCAGCACCACCTGCACATTTCCAAGAATGCCTGCCATGAGCGCTTTGCTTGCCTTGCTTTGCTTAGGTCATGGCCACACCAGCGTGTCCCTTGGCTGGAAGGGAAGGACCATCCTGCCCTTCGCATCATGCTGCCTGCGTGCAGGCTGTACTTTCCACTGCTCGGTTGTGGCTGAAACCCTCATCGACCCCATCTGGCGACCCCAACAGGCAGGACAATCCCTTGCTCAGAGTTGCCTCTTCCATGTCATCTCTGCAGTCATCTCTGAGGTGGCAATACCAGGGATCACGGGTGCCAGATCACTCCCTTGAAGGTCTTCTCCAGCCACACTTCCAGCAGAACCACATGAGCCATGGAAGAGCAGGTCGTGACCCTCCTCTCCTAGACCAAGGCTCGGAGGAGCAACGATCCTGAGCTGATGCTCCAGCGAGGTTTGGCTGCAGCGCGTCTGAGGCCCCAGCTTGCCAAAAGTGCCTAGAACCATGCGGGGAAGGGACATCAGTTCATCAGCAGGACAGCCCTGAGCAAACACCAGCGGGTGGGGGCATGCAGACCACACTGGACGGACCCTTGGCAGCTTCCTCTGGAATCCTGTGCCTTCGTTACCCAGAAGCTCAGGGGCCCCAGCTTGCTCCCCACTCCCCACCATTCCCCTTGGTCTGCAATCCCCTTGCTCAAGCGTATGCCACCTCCCGTAGCCCTTCCACACGTCGTCCTCAGCCCCACCCCGACATGCAGCAGCCATGATGTGAGTGAGCTGCTCCACAGGCTGGGAGAAAGAGGGGGACGACGGAGGTGGAGCGCTGGTAGTTAGCACAACCTAATTGTGCTGGTGGCACAATTGTTCATTTGCATTTCCTTGGGGCGTTGATGCTGATATTAATTAAAGGTAATTACAGCACCGCTTTCTCGGTGCAACAGTAACACGCAAAGACAAAAGCAGTATTAGAGACAGAAATGTTTCTTCCTCCAGAGCTTCTGTGGCTTCTTCTATTTTGAGAAATCTGCCAGGTGAGCAGGGGCCTGGAGCCCAGGCGCTGCTTCTCCCAGCCCTCAGGGTCACTCTGTGCCAAGGAGTCCCAGGGTGGGCACTGTTCCTAGAGGTACCCTGGGATACCCTGAGGGTGCTGGTGACAGACACAGGCATGATGGGAGCTGGTACTGAACAGATACTTCCAGGGCGAGTAGCTGCCGGTGGTGATTCCAGATGCTGGGCACCGGTGGCAGGTACTTGTGCACCCAGGAGGGGTGCTGAGAGCATTGCTCGCGGAGGCTGGTGACTTCCGCGATGGACATTAGTGGCTCCAGCGACATGTGGTATCACCCTTCGTGACAGCACTGGTGGCATTAGAGCAGGAGAGCAGCAGCTTTGCAGACGGACACTGGGCAGACAGGTGCTGACGCCATGGTAACCCTCGCCATGGGTACCGGCTGTGCCAATGGCTGCTGTGGGGTCCGCATGCCTGGATTAGGCTCAGGCCTAACTCAGCTCCCTGGTAGCTGGGATTCACTTTTCACGTGGAGAGAGCTGTGAAGGGGCTGGATGGTATCAATGCGATAACCACTGCGCGCCCAGACTCATCAAACCCCATCTCCTATGAACGCTGTGGTTCGTGCAGGAGGCAGCGACCTGTTGGCAGCAGTCTGCAACCTCGTTAACATCTCTGAGCTCAGGGATACCTGAGTTTGGGATGTGGAATTGTTCCTTGTCTTCAAGAGCTGATGCCTCCAAAACTGAGGCCTCCTTGGCTAGGTGGAAGCACGTGTGCTGCACCTCCTGGGTAGGGTGCCCATCTCTGGTCTCCACAGCTGGGCACCCATCAGCAGGGCGAGACCCAAAACCCCAAGTGTTCTGGTGTGGAAGGCGGACAAGCTCTGGGGACGTGTGTGACCGCTCTGCCTGAACACAGCCAGCTCCTGCTTGGCTTTCCCAGGGCATGTGCCTTCCTTCAACCATTCCATCTGTGTTGTGGGGGTTCAGGTGGCACGGAGCTAGCGGGGAGGTGGAGAGGGTTTGTAACAGGTTTAGGAGGGCAGTCTTCTGATCTTTCCATTCTTCCGCCTGTTGGGATAATCCACCGTGAGAGTCTCTGAACGCCTCTTGAGCACCAAGTCCTCTTATTCTCTACCTGCACTGTACCTGCCCATCCATTTAGCCTTTGCTTCCTTGGGACGGGTTGGAAGGAGGGCTGTCAAGCACGTGGAAGGAAACACAGTGCCTCTGCTGTCACCCAGCCCTGCATTGCACCAGGGATGTCTGTAAGGACCCTCCAGGCATGAGTTAACCTGGGAGAAAGGCCCTCTTGCTGGGTGCTGGGGGGGTGAGCGGGCAGGATCCCAGGGCACTGCAGTGCCCATCTCTCCTTACCAGGGGCAAATTGCCGCTCTGTAGGGCACCTGTTTGGTCTTCCTCTGCTTCACCAGAGAGGGAGTCAAACCCACCACTCAGCTCCAGCCTTCCTAGAAAAATTCTCGAGGTTCGTATCCCTGCCCCAGCCTTCCATATGCCCTCCCAGCCAAGACCCTGTTTTTTGCCCATTTTAAAGCCCCCTTGAGCTCCAGGCAGGCCTTCTCAAGGCCCCGATGGCTGCCTCTGCCCAGCTAGGAATGAAAAAAGCCACCATCATAGGGAGGCTGACTCCTCGCTTCAAGCTGCCATGCCGTTCCCGCCTCTGGCTCCTCAGCAGCGAGGGGCCGGACTCCCCGGATCACCCTGGCACCACGCCTGCACCTTCTCCCTGCAGGAGAGAGCACACGGGTGCACATGCACAAGCCTACCTTGGAGATTAATCGGCGTGCGCCCCAAGTAATATTTCATCTCACTGATAAAATACTTCAGGCTGCATTCTCTGTTGTGGTGCATAGGGTTTTTAGGATGTAAGAAACATTGGGGGTTTTCCCCAAATTTCTTTACTTTATTCTTTGTGCAGGGAGCATTTTTTTCAGCTGGTTGCGGTGTAGCTGGTGGTGACTGACAGCCCAGGGAGAAGCACAGCGCCCCAGCTGCAGTACAGTAGCACCTAGTGACCAGATGGGAGAGATTTGTGGTGTGAGCTGCT